>JAHZMY010003034.1:0-12024 GCA_027743915.1 Seira sanloemensis | reverse complement strand
GTTTCCGCGATGGACAAACTGCTCCTAGGTAAAATTGCTCGCGTTCAGTTAAAAAATCTAATTTCCATTCTAATGTGCTACCTAATGCATTCACATTCGCTTTTGCAGATTTAGGAAAAAGGGATAAAGACTGGGATGCATCCGACGACTCATTCGGAAGTGAGGATGACCTCGACCTCAACATGGAAGAAATACGGAATATGCATCAAGGGACAAAAATCGCTGAACTGATGAGACAAATGGATGCCGAGCTGGCAGACACGGAAGTTGGGAAAACCTTTACTACCTCTGCTCCATCCGCTTCGACAAGCACTGCTGCAGGCACCCGCAAGAAAACCAAAGTCGCTGGGTCGGCAACCACAACGAAAGTTGAAGATCTCGAAGAATTCGACGATGTCGAGGCTGTTGACTCGTTTGACGTGGATATGAACACTTTGACTAACCTACTGGAATCTTTCCGAAGCCAGGAAGGACCTTCCGGACCCTCAGCTAATTTGCTCCGTGGGGCAGGATTCAAAATAAATGATCTGAAGCAATAATAACGATAATATAGATGCTTACGAATATACATATATGTTTTCAATTCGACATATCAAGATCACGTTCATATAAATATGTGATTTTATAACTCGTTCCTCATAATAATAATAATAATAATAATATGTGTAACAAAAATATAATTCTCTGTCTGTCCTTATATAGTATACAACAATGGTAAATGGTTTGTGTGAAGCAGTATTCGATGACATATTATAACTCTCTGTCTGCCATTCTTCATGTTATGTAATTGTGCATGGAAAAATAATTACAATAAAATTTGATTCTTACTAACATGAACTCGATGAGAGCTTGTTTGCTGTTTTTAATCACGTAAAGGTTTTATTCAATCAACTTGAATAGTTTTGGAGTACAATGTTTTTAGCTTGATCAAATATTTTTTTCTTCATTTTCTAGGGATTACTTTAGAACATAATCACTATGAATTAATCCTCATTGTGGTAGGTACATACATAATAACAATTTTCATGGAACATCAAAACATTTTTTTCACTTAACCTCTAGGAGCAAAAAACAGAAAATTCTTCAAAGAACTTTTTCATTTTGTCCGTAAATATTAAATATAAGTGGTATATATGTTTTGCGTCAATATCATGTACAATAAATTCATACAAACTAAGCATTCTACCGTCTAAAATTAAATTAACTATATATCAGTTTATTATGAGACATTTCGTCATAATAATAAATTCATAGACTTTTATTATAATTCACGAATATTCTTATGGCGAGTAACACTTATATATAAACACCGTGTTTCAAAATGTAATAATCTTCCAGTGCATGATGATGAGTACTTTGAGTATATGAAATTCCTTTCTGAATATATATAGTAACCTTATATTTTTTTCTTGATTGATTTTACTAAAGATAATGACATAAACTCTAAACTTTGTCATGTTTTTATTGATCTTGTACGGCAAGCTTCAGTATTTAATTAGTTTCACACAAAAAAAATTAAAGATTTATATACGTTTGTTGCGTGTGTATATATTGTGTGTGTTTCTTTTAAACGCACGAAGAAAGGAAAGAAACTGGCATATGTATAATCACCAAATTATTTTTATGTAGCTGCGCAATATTACGAAATCAAGGGATTCATAAACAAAATATAAAAAGCTATCTACCTGCCGGTATTTTCGATTCCAAAAAGAAATTTTCTTCTTAAAATATATAATATAATAATGCATTAACATTTAACCCTATTACAAATAAACTCAAAATCAGCTACAATTGTTGCATTGCTTCGATTTTTTGTTTGTCCACAAAAAAATGCACTAACTAATAAATCATTTCACAGTAGCAGTGTATATCATTAAGTAGTAGTTTTTTTTGTATAAATGCGACTATTACTGAAAACTAGATGAGTAACACAATAATTAAATATATATATATTTAATATTCTGAAGCAGATCTATTCTTGGGAAAGATCAGAATATTTTTCATTTTGTTCATCAGATCACGACTTCCAGCAGCAATTTACTTACACACACATAGAGGAACGATAAGATAATTCATATAAGGAAGTAATTTCCACAGGAGCAAATGAAAAACATAAAGATTTTTTAAACTTTTATGTTTCTCGGTAGGTTTTTTACGACAGTAAAGTGTAAGTATAATAATATATAATATATGTATGTATGTACAACAGTTTTCATGGACTGACAAATAGGGAAGACAAGTAACAACCTAGAGTGAAGAGTTTCTTTTATTCCTGATTTCTGGAAAATTAATAATTCTTTATAGAAAATTCAAGTCTACGCAATTGCGAAGAAAAATAAAAAATAGATATATTTTACTAACAAATGCAATGGCATATTGTTTTCTTGTGGCGGTGGTATTTCTTTTCCAGTAAAAACTAAAAAAAAGGTTGCTAATATAAGTATAATATATATCGTAGTAGACTAAATTAAGGACTTTCATGGCAAGATTAAAGTGTGCTCGCGCGACCGAGTCGACAAAAAAGGGTTATCTTATAATGACTTTGGCACTCCTTATTATGCTTGGTTGACAAAGAGTTTATGTAGTTTTGTGGGACATACCATACAAGACTTCCTTCCTTCTAGCCACGAAGATTTTTTTTCATGTACGATTCTCAACTTTCCCCGTATTTTTTGGCTAATGTCATGTGGAAAATTAAGTAGATGTAAGTGTTGATTTTTATATAATTCTAATATCATGTACTTGTTATTATTTTTTTTGTGATCTTCGTCTCATGTAATTTCTTGGAAAACTGCGAGTATATCCAGAGTATATGTTTGGAGAGTACAATTGTGCACATTCAATAATTCAATTTTTCTCTCTTGGAATGAATTTCAGCTTATACTGATTCTTCACCTCCTGACAAAACGCCTTTTTTCTTGTGCTATCTGTAATTTTCAAGACGTTTCTCTTTTAAGCTAAATTTCAAGTTTTTAAAAAGTTGATCCACCTGACCAGAAAATAATGAGGCAAGCTGCCGTAAACAACCATTAGATTTTTTATATAGATCAATTTCTTCTTCAAAAAAACATCCATCCTTATCTCAAATAAAGGAACGTAGGATTATGATGATCAATATGTGCGCACTGGTAATTTTTTGTTTACACACCTACATACCTAATTAATAATTACAATAATATTTTACGTGTATCTCAGATTGTTCGTTTTAGTTGAAATAGGTATATATAATAATCATGGGTAATATCAATAATAATTTTTAAAAGACTATCACCACAAAAAACCAGATAGTTTTGAATTAACGATGATGATTGAGGCGAGAATATAACACACGTACCCTCAGATTTCTTCTCCACTTTTTGTGATCTTTATAATATACCTTTTATAGCAGAGCTATAACTTATTGTATGTGTAATGTATTACTTTTAAGTCTTCAGATCTTAACTTTTCAATAATTAGTTTAGCTAAAGTCTCTAAGCTGTAGGTATATTTAACTGAGTAACTCCTTTTGTAACAAACATAATTTCAATGTTACTTTTAAATCAACGACATCATTCTTACTTTTAAATGACAGTTCAAATTTAAAGGTAACTTTTTCTTAGACATTCACAATTATGCAGATCAACTGGGCGACTCTGTTGGGTGCGTCACCAGCAAGATAATAATAATAATATTCTATCTAATATAACCCCATAGCCAATTACATCTACACAGAATCATTCGCGATGAATAATTGAGACTACCACTACTCGATTTTTTAAACCTAAAACTAGTTTTTATGCGTCTACAAATAACGGTAATTTAGTTCATTTGTAAAACGGAGAGAAATATAACATTGTAACAGTAATTACAACAATAATTTGTATTTATTTAATTCTATCAGAAATAACGCTAACTCTCTATCTAAATATTAAATTTCCTCCTATCCTGCTAAACGTTCTTGTAAATATTGAGCAGTGAGACTCCATCATTTTGTAACAATTCCTATACAAAACTGCCCAACAAAGTAACAAACATTTGACATTAACTCTTTTTTTAAACTAGTGTTAACCCCTCGCTAAAAGACTCGGGACTTGACTTTCAAACTCATTCATACTTGCAAGACCATTGACATTTTTCTCATCAAGACTCCCTCTTTGTGAGCTTCATCCTTGCAAATCAAACAATTCATCAATTTTTTGACCTGCCAAAAAAGTTCAAGTCAATTTCCCTTCCCATACATAAGCTTAACTTATATCTACAGGCTAACTTAAACATTTTAATAAATGACTTCATCCTCCGAGGAAAACTAAAGGAAGGTCTTCTTTGTTTAAATGCGTAGCGTGACTCAAAAATATAACTGGCAGCAACATTTCCAGAAAGAAAGAGCAGTAACAAATAGAGACGAGTCAGACGAACAAAATGAAGAAATGAATAGCAAAAAACGACTTAGTCAAATATTTTCATCCTTGAGAGTACAGTGGTCAATTTGGACACTTCAATTTCTCTCATGGTTCACCCTAATACGGAGCAAATCTATTGTAGCCACCTCGGTAAACTGCAGCCTGAAAAAGGACAGAAAAAAACAGAACACGGGTTGAATATATGTGCATTTACATACATTTATCAAATAAAACATATAGCCTGAAACTCTATCCTAATAAAAAGAGCATTTCATGTCATGCTCTTGGACGTGTCATGGCCATTTCGGCAAAAGTTAGCATTTTTATTATCAAAAATCTTACCCCGTATCCTGTCACCGGTCCTATGTTGTGATGACTCAGATAGGTCTCCGGAAATTCTCTTCCATATCTAGAAAACGAAAAATAATGGCCTTTGTGATTACATTTTCGTTTTATTCATATACATTTACAACATTTACAACTTTTTTCGAACAAGAAAATGGCATCTGTCTACTGTGGAGGAGCTGCTGTACAGTACGAGAAGGCGAAAAAAAGACTGAAAAAAATGAAAGTACTGAACAAGCAAATATAGATCGCAGGCACTTTCACTTCAGGCCAAGCTGCTTTCACTCAAAATCTCGTTGTAATGTATCGCAGAATACCCAAGTGTCTTTTTCTCTACATTTCTGAGACAGTGATCAATTCGATCTCTGGCAACAAAGGAGAGATTCCTCTGCCACCATCCGCTTCCGGACATAATGGTGAAAAAAGTGAAAGTAAGGACGCGTAAAAACCGTGCTTCAATCTAAAAAAAGCTGCCCCAAAGGCATAAAAGACCTTTTTCTATTTTTCACGTTTTGCCTTCCTCCACCTGCCATAAAGCGTGGCATGTCACATATAAAAGTTAGATCGCCTTTTTTGTCATTTACACGATACCTTCACTTGACTCCTCTCTCTCTTTCTTCAGAAAAAGCATCTTGTTCCCTAAAGAAGTCATGTAGTTAGCTAAACGTACTTACAACATTTTTTCTACATGACTATTTTAACAAATACTGTGTTTCTCCGCTTGACAAAATGCATGAATCGACTTTTTCCCCGAAAATGTATTAATTCTGCTCTTACATACATGTACGCATGCCTACACACATTGCTCGAATACTTTGCTCAGAGGGAGTTTTTATCATTCGTAAGCTAAAAAAATCTTTATCCTTGTCTACTAATAATGAATGATAATTTTTCATGCGTCAAAAGTCAAACAAGAGCCTCCACTTACACTAATGGGAAACGAGTTGCTTTAAGCTACTTTTCCTCAAGGAAATGTTGGTCTAAAATATTTTCCCATGCTACGAGGAAAATTTCATAGGCTACAGATTGAGTGCTAAAAGCCTTTGCTTCATCATGACAAATATGATTGTTCTCTTTTCAGCCATCTAAAATCATGTCGAATTAGTTTTCATAAATAATTTCTCAGAAAATCCACTATGCACACAGAAAAGAGGCGTTTTCACTAGACAGGGAACAAACAGTTTTTTCGTGTACTACTTTTTGCAATATTTAGGTCTTCTCTCAACGCCTTCTCTCTGATCTGTATACATATTAACCATATATCGATCAAACAGTTTTTCCTCAAAAAAATAAAAGATTGTAGTTGGGGAAAGTGTGAAAGCAGCGCTTCACTTTCACTTGATGCTACTCATCCTATTCATTAATTTTTAATCTGACAAACAAGCTAGCTACAAGAACGACATACATACTGAAAATAAAGCACGAGGACTACACGACTTTTTCTTCTTGGGGCAATGCGTCCTTCTCAGTGTCAGAATCAGTCACGTGTGTGCCGTAATAATAAAAGGTAAAGAATAATTTGGTGTTTTGGGGATCCCTAAGCCTCTTTTCCTTCGTGTCACATTGCTTCGAGCAAATGTCCCTGATTTATGTCCCTTCTTACCAAAATGTCACGCGAAACAGAATTAATCACATTATTTTGAGGGAGCCAAGAGTCAGGGAAGGCCATACCTTTTTTGAAATCTCTATTATGAATACTTTTTCATCTTTGTCGGTCTTCAAAAACATGATTTATTTATGGGATGTGCAATAGTCGTACACAACAAGAAGAAGCATTGTATTGTAATGCATAAAGCAAAGGGAAGAAGCCAAGGAGAAAGTAAAAAGGTATAAGAGACAAGACAGATTACGAAAGAAATATATATTTTTTGTGTTGTTTATTTATTAGTGAGTGTTTGTTGTGGCTTACCCAGGAACGAAGCTGGCTACTCCAGCTGGTTGAGCAGCCGCCGCTGCTCCAGCATACGCAGCTCTAGCAGCGGCTGCAGTGTAAGTGGCAGCGGCAGCGTAAGACGCCTGTTATATAACATAAAAACATTCATTTGTTTAGCCTCTTGCTGTATTTGAGGAGACCCACAAAAAGGATTTAATCAACAACAACATTTTCATCATCATTCATTTTTTTACACAATTCACTACGGTGCTACAAAAAATGGTGCAAAAAAGTGTGTAAGAAAAAATATCATATTCATCTAAGAAAAGAGCGCTCATATCTTCGCAAAAAATTCATTGTCTTTCTTCTTGTCACATAATTTCTCAAAAGAGAAATAAGATAAACGATCAAGCTAGGAAAACGACTTGGCAGGTGCATGCATACACATCACATTCTAGAATAGTACGGTTACGGTATCAACTTTGTTTTACACATGAGGAGTAAGTAGTAGTAACTGCAATATACCGCATCATCAATTCATTCTCACGCCATGAGTTAGACTATAAGTAAATGCTGTTTCGGATGATGGAATACACAGTTCTAAAACATTCATTACTCATAGTCATTAGTAAAAAAAGTTTCTACAGAACAAATCTTTGCTGCAATGCTTTATTTTCAAGCTTGGCTTATACATAACGTGTCTGCTTTATAAGCATATTTTTCTTTTGACGATGTAGTATGTAAGTATAAACTACTTTATTAATCATCATCATACAGCTCATATAGTGATGCATCTACTTTGTATGGGAGAAAATCATTTTTTTGCTTTCTTAATCAGGCGACTAGGAGAAAGTAAGAAGAGAAAGTCTCATAGTGTTCACGCTGACCACCCAATGAAAAGACATTCATGCTCGCGCACATTTCAACAAGGGGGTGAAAACTCATCATCATGATCATCACACTCCCTTTTTTATTAAGCACATGCCACACACGCCATCGGCCTATCATTCAATATTTTTGGTGTAGATACATACTACTGACTACTCAGCAAGAGAGAAGCACTATATAGGAGGGTAATCATAACTACTATATTCACTGGGGGAGGAAGGAAATGTAAAAGCATTCAAATACCAAACATAACAGTTTAGGAAGAGTATATAGCTCGGAGAATTGCAGACGACTATTTATTTAATTTACATATCTATCATAAACAGGCCTAATGTCATCTGATGGAGTGATGGAGGCAATTTGAAGCGAGGAGGAAATTATGATAAAGAATTCCCGACCCATATTCCTCCAGTATAATATGTGCTAAAAAAGCTACTTAAATGTGAGCGGTAGCAACAAAGATATTTTTTGTGAGCTACATATATTTATACATATATATTCCGTGCTAAATCATAATGCTGAATATTAATATACCTACATAGGCATCTACAATATATTTTTTTTTGAAAAAGTTACTGTATATGAATTTTATTCCTGCTACTGGCTTCCACCATAAAATGGACCGGAATTGGTTTCTTTCTCCACGATATGGAGGATCGCGAGGAAAGAAAGGGGCTCGAAACGAGAGAATCTGCACCATCTGGGCAAGCATCAGCTACTGCGAAAAGGCACATACGTACGTGGATAGATACATATGCACAGAGAAAGTAGTAATACTACTACTGCTCTTCTTGTAGAGGAAAATCGATTTCTACTGTAAGGATTGAGATGTTTTTTTCCTCTGTAGAAAAGCACTACGGACCAAAAAGCTCGTAAGTTTTTTGGTATCTGTACTTCCTCCCACAGTCGACGCTTTCCCTTCTTCCTTTCTTTTGGTCTGAAGCTTTCTTTTCTGATGCTGGAATATAGCTAGAGGCCGTAAACCAACTTATACGTTTCAAGAATTTTGCTCTCTGCCTACCACACGTACATAAGCTCATTCCATCCCTGCAGATATCGTAGATACATATACATATGTAAAACCCTCTCCTCACAAGTTTAGCTGAACAACTTAACTTGCTTCCAGAGAAAAGAAGTTTTTTTTTCAAGAAGTATTTTCTTTTTGTTTTTTTTTTCTTGCCACTTTTTTCTAATTTTTTCCTCGTGTTTTGGCATGTTTCATGAGAAAAACTAGCTAGAGAAAAAAACAAGACAAAAAAATTATCCCCTGGAAAACACACATTGAACCTACCAGAGCAAGAAAAAAGAATGAACCTGATACCCCATTGAGACCTCGCTGGATAGTTTCGATTTCAACGACCACTAGCTTAAAATATGGAGTGGTAAGCAACAATAAAGAGTGGAAGTAAAAAAAAGAAGTAGTAAGAAGATGAAAGCTTTTTTTCCTTTCTTTTTTTCGCTTTTACAGCTACAGACTGAATTGGCACAAGAATGCACGCCAAAAAACAGTCCAGTCTCTTGAAGGCAGGTACTACCTTTACCTTGTGATAACAAAAAGAAACTTTATACGTCCTCCTTTTAAATGAAATCCTTTTTTTCTCGGTATGCCAAGCATGCAAAAAGTGAGACCTCTTGTACAATTGCTGAGGGCAAAAAACAACTGGGTTTGTTTCCACCACTGCAAAAAAAAACTTTTTGGAATCCAATTCGCATTAGTATGCAGTTTACATTTACATAAAAAACTCCTTGTCCCTACAGAGAATTCCTTGGTCTTTTCAATTTCTTTATTACAACAGAGATCTCACTTCGGGATCCACATGCAAGCTCACAGAATACTCAATAATTCATTACAAAATTTTCTCAATCAAATAGTAAGGTGCCACTCCCACTTTGCACCTATCCCTTTTATCTCCAGAGGAAAGCCCCACTTTTGCTCCAGGTCACATGCCATAAATTACAAAAAAAGTGTAAGTTTCAAGGTGGACCCTAGCCTTTTTTTTTATTGTTTCTTTCCCAGGAAAACGAAGATTATGAATAATTGCAAATAAATCTTTCCACATTAAAGGCTATCCACGGTTAAAATCTTTTAGACAGGAAGAGTAAGAGTCTTCCTCTTTCCCTCCGAGTTTTTTAATAATTTCATTTTACATTCATGAAAGATTTAAGCTGCTGGATTGAGGTACTCATAAAAAACTCATACTATCTTTAATGTGCACGGATATGGTGCACGGTTCACCAATCTGCTTATGTATATCATTTCAGCAACATAAATTCTTGGAATAATCTTAAACAAAAAAGATAAGAACTATTTCGTTTTTCCTCAGAACAAAAAAAACAGCTCGTTTCACAAATGAGCCTTCACAAAAGCTGACATCTGACAAGAAAAAGAGAATGCCGATTCTTCCGAGCACTCTCCTCTTTCCCTTTCTTTGCTCCATTAATTTTATCAACTTATACTTCTCCACCTCCTTTTTAAAAAGAACTTCCCTTTTTCATAGATACTATTTATATATTTTTACATTGTAGAAATCTTCTTCTTCCCATCCCAAACTATATATTCTTCTCTATTCTCAAATAATCTTTCAAGATAAGACCAGCTTTGTCCTAATACGTAATCCATATGGAACGGAGCCAAGAAGGCACATTTTCTTCCTCGTTTTGCGAAAAGATTATCTTAACAAAAAAACCTCTAAATACATCTATTATTTTCTCTTCTCTTGTAGCTCACACAAAAGAAGTACTCTCGTTGAGAATGTGATACCTTCCCCTTAAATTGCGCACATCAGAAACAAGACCGGATCCAACACTTTTTCTCTAAACCATGTTCAATGTTCATATACACACATAATGTGTTGGTTAAAGTACAGTATCCTTATCAAATTTTGTTTCTAGGATGAAATTTCCACACGTAGACACTTTGATAATACACTATAGTATGCTCATGTGTGTATGTGGGAAGGCGCATCATCATCCACAATACGCTTTTCCCAGAAATATCAAGTTATCATGTAACCCGACATTAAAAGCAATTACTGCAGAAAAAGAGCTGTTTACAAAATGGCTACTCATTACACCAGCGGCAGCGCTTCTGAGAAGCCTCATTTTTCGGATTTAAAAAAAAGTATCTCTGTATATGCTACGCCACGCCACGTCGTGAGTCTCAGGAGGGCATTTTGGTGAAATTACTAACTGAAGTAGAAAAGTGAAACTATAGTCGTCACAATCCCTTAATCTAACCTTTTAAAGGACAAAAAATGCATTATGAATGCTTTGAATCTTTTAGCAACCTCTCTCCTCCCATTATTTCCTCGCTACCCATTAGCCAGCCAAAATATAAATTAATGTAGATTAGTTACTTTCTGACCCTATACCCCACGTCTCATTCTTTACAGCGAGATAATAATAAGCTATGACTTGCCCCATTTCATGGACACACGAATTCCATTTACCGATCTCTCTCTCTACGCTTTCTCCTCAACTTTCCTGTAATCTCCTATATGACTTTCTAATTCTCCAGGTCCTCTTTTCCCGCTCCGAGTGAGTTGAACTTTCATCACCATTTTATTCAGTTCACCGCCTGCCAAATCCTATAAAAACTTTTCCCTTCCGACACAATAAGGCAAAATATTAGTGCTCTTTACTCAACAATATACAAACTAGAGACGACGGCCATTTAGCATTACTCATGCTCCTCTCAACTTTCTCTAGAAAAGGAACATTTTGCTGCTGAAACTTTGAAATCTATAGAGTAAGGTAGGGATCAAGAAGTTCATTCCACTTAAGTCTTTCAGAAGGCTATGATGATGGACTTGGGTAAAATAAATACTAGAGCTACTACCACCCCCGTACATGTTTCAACTTTTGAGAAAAGGTACTACTGTCCCATCGAACAACATTTACTGTCATATCAGTTCAGGTCATTACTATAGATATTTCCTATTAAGTATCTTTATAAGTGTAAGCTTTATGGTTCTTCATATTGTATCGTATTTTCAAGTTTTTCAAACTTACAAGAAATGGACATAGGACATTTCCCTACTCAACTAGCCCCTTTCTCCCCATCCGCTTCATGGAGATGACAAAAAGGTTAGCCCAAATGGACCAGATGAATTAGGAGTAGAAGAGATCCAACATTATTATTACACAGTAAATAGGCTTTTAAGCTCACTTTGGAAAAACTTTTTCATACATTCCCACAAGGATTAGACAATTTAAAATATAGACCTCTATTGAGTCAATATACTTATATAGTAAAGTTGTTACATGCCTATATGGTGTCTTATGGAAGAAAATTGAGAAGACGAAGAAGAAAAAAGTTTTCTAGTCGGATGTTTTCCCTTATGCCAGAATAAAATCAATCGACCAACTTGACTTCTCATATGACTTGTACAGTGATGAACAAACTTTTTCAGGGGAAAGATCGCATCACTGTCAAATTGTGCACGGTCGGTAATCATCATCTCCTTTCTGAAAAGGCAACATCAACGTTTTAAAAAAAGAGGAGCCGTAAAAAGTCACTGGCATACCTGACCTCTCTCT
>JAHZMY010003033.1:0-12425 GCA_027743915.1 Seira sanloemensis | reverse complement strand
CATGCGATGGTTCCGGTTGTCGCCATCGTCCATGGCGTAGTACAAGTAGAAGTTGCCGTTGATGAAATGAATCTCAGGCGCCCACAGGCTCATCAACCCATCCGGCGCTCGGAGGACCACGGATTTCTCCGCATCCCTCCAGTCCGAGAGTGTTCGGGACTTGAAGAGCCCTATCCCTCTGCGGTCGTCCTCCCTTCGGGGCATGTAATAGAAGCCGTCAGTGTGCCGGTAGCAGTATGGGTCGGGCCAACTCTCATCGAAGATTGGGTTGTGGAAGGTCGACACATTTTCGAACTTTGAGGGAGTGCCACTGGCCAAGCCACAAGTCGTTATTGAGATCAGCGTTGAAATCGTTAAGGAAAGGAAAAGAAGAGAAACTGGGAAGTTTAAGAGGGCCATTCTTTTATATTTGAAAAAATTAGGGATTTTTTATTTAAAACGGTAAAAGTATTTAATTTGTGTAATTTGAATTTAATTATGTATGTATAAGAGCTGGTTTGACAGTGAGTCAAGTTGAGTGGTGTTTATTAACAACTTGTGTCCGACTCGTGTTGTATGATGTATATTTGTTTTATCAGTGTCAGTTGTCATTTGACTGAAGGACTGATAAGCTGTTGGCACAATGTGTAAAATGTGGTTGAAACGACGAACGACGACATGCAGTGCTGGACTTCTTCCCAGCCAACGGTTTTTTATTTTCGGGAAAAAGTCCCGAGTGGCAAAATTACTGTTGACTTTCGGAATAATGAAAATATAAAAATAGTTTTAAAATAAAATGTATGGCTTTGGAAAAAGTTCCTGTGAAGAAAAGTAGGGTAAAATTTTGGACGTCCACAACTTTAAAAAAGGTAAAATTGGCAAAAAGTAAAATGGCACGATGTAATAAATGTGAAAACCAAATGGCTAGGGGCATTTGGAAGCAAATAATGCAATGCATTTTCGCATGACGTTTTGGTCAATTTTTGAAAGTTTCGAACATCATCCCTGGGAAAACTCTAATACTAACTTCAATTAACTGTCCAAAAGTGTTGCATGAAACTAAAAGACGCAGAATTATGGATGACAACTGTCCATCAACGGTTGCTATGTAGCTAAATATGGCCAAATTCTGGAGATGGGGAATTGTGGCGCAATTGACCGTGGTCCGGTACATTAATAATGCATATGTAGCAAACCCTGCTCAAACTTGACAATTAATTTAGTTGACTCCTGTCAAAATAGTAATTCCCGTAATTCCTTTCGTGTAACATATGTGCATAATATTTATGTAGATACATATGTATGTAAAAAAAATTTTGGTGGCAATTATCCGATTACTGTAGATGAAGGAAATGAGTGGTGTTGATAAAAGCTTTTCTCATTGGCGAGGGGATGAATTAATCACTGGTGACAGTTTCGATGACTTATCTGTCCCCGAGGCTTATACATACATACATACACTATGAAGCCGATATGAGCAGTTGAAGATCTGTATCTCGATCTTGAATGTTACAAATGACAATCCTTGGTACTGTTTGCATACGTGAATTTCGTCCATGTGCATATTGCAACAATATTTGCATGGTAGATATACGGACATAAACAATTTCATTTACAAATGTCGAATATCTCCTTGTCTCGTAACCGTGTACGCATACCGTTAGAAAGAGGACATTTGGAGCTACAACCTGGTGAGAGTAGCATGGTGACAAAGTTGAGAGCATTTTTTGAAAATCCTACTTCAAAGTCGGACAATTAGTGCATAAATTAATAAATGTAGAGTTTTTTCTTTCAGTTGCCTTTATTCCTTCTGAAGTAAAAAACGCTTCCGTTTCATACTGCATTTCATTCTCCAAATCTCACAAGATATTTTTCATAGACTCACAAACAGTATTGCATTTGTTGCAAAAATGTCAACCACTTCACATCACTCCCCGTCATTCACATCACATCACATGCATGTTTGTACGCCTTCCGTGTATGTACATATGTCCCAGTGAAAATAAATTCCATTCTCTCTTTCATCCTTCTGCAATTGGAGTGCGACCGAAACTTTTTCGAATGAACTCTGTCAATGCTCATTCTGTTCTCTCTCATTCCAATATTCTCATGTCACGTTTTCCTTTGCTACATATATTTTCAAAAAGCTTACTGCAATGCAACCGTACACTTACAATTTGCATAACTTTTTTTGTTGGGCCAAATTGGCACCCAAACAACACAGCAGCCTCAGAACTCAGAACTCAGCTCGAAAGCTAGAGGAATGTGCCATGATTCCAACAAAATGCATTTGTATTATTTTTTTTCGCCGAGTCTCACTTGTCGACTCTTGACTTGAGCTCATGGTATGTCTTGAGCTCATGAGCTTTGTTGTTTGTTGCCTTTTTTCCTTCAGAAAAAAGTTTTTTTTCGACTGCGACTGTGAGCATAAATATCTTATGTAAAATGCAACATAACATGTATTCACGTAGCTCGCGGAAAGGCTCAAGCCAAGTCAAGAATACATTTTTTCTTAATGGAAAAAGGGAAAAAATCTATGAGCACGAAATACTGAAATGCTGAGATACTCAAAACGCTTCTTGGCAGAGTGAGAGAGAGAGAGAGAGAGAGAGAGAGAGAGAGAGAGAATGGTGAATGGAAAAGGACACACATACATATCCAAAGAGATAAGGAATGGATGGGGCTAGGGTGAGCCAAATTTAGGGATTTTGGTTTTATTCGCTTCTTCAGAATTTTGCTTAATCTGTATACTTAAGGGTTGGCTGATTTTGCATCTAAGAATTTTCAAGAATTTGTATCAAAGCAAGATTTTCATGAATGGGTGTCGGTGTCAGTGTGAATGGGTATTTTAAGGTTTTGCGGGATGCCTGGTGTTGGGGTTTTCCCAGCCACAGGTTTTTCCCGGGAAATGTCCAAAACTGTCCAAAAGGTACATTGTATCCATTACATTATTTGTCGCACAATGCCCCCAGCCATTGAGTTTTCCCCACTTTTTTACATAAGTATAGGGCACTGGAGTTTTGGACAGTTTTGGAAAGCTAGGTTTTGGACGGCCATAGTGTTAAATACCGGTATTTACCGGTAAATACCATTTTTTCCCCGATTCCAACCCTAGGGATGTCAAATCATAATTTTAGACTAGCCTTGTGTACAACCAGGACAAGACTAATATTAACAAAATACTGGTAAAATCCAGTAAATAGCCTTTTTGAAGTACAATTTTTGAATTTAACTGCCCGAAACTTTTCGAACCTTAATTATGCAAGGTAACAGAATCGAAGAAAAAGTTGGTGAAACTCATTGGCTGGGGGCATTTTGAGACAAGTGACGTAATACATACGGTGAACGTGTTGGGCAGTTTAGGAGTTTTTTGATTTTTAAACGGAACAAATACTTTCCCCATCCCTTGGGAAGCGTTTTGCGTGGGAAATATCCAAAACTAATTCATTCCTGTTCGAAATTTCGTTTAAGCTGAGACTTATTAGAGTTAAGTATACCTCTGTTGACTACAAAGCACCTGCGTCTATTTCGAAAATAGCTCAAAGCGAGAATTTTGTCAATGGTTTCCAATCCGTTTTATGAACGTTTTCCAACTGCTTAAACAAAATTAATTTTTATTACATTAATTTTTATTACAACTCATTTTTTGCCTTAAAACGCAACTTTTTATGCATTCAATTTGAGGAGAGCCAGCATCTCGGAAAAAGTACAAAAACTGCGAACGGCGGGCAAATCTAAAAATTATCTAAAAAATTTATTTGTAGACTCTATTTTTCTAGAACCACAAATGCATCATCTTTATGTTTCTCTGCAGTTTTATGTAATTCTGTCTTTCTGAAATGCTTCAAAAATCTTTATTTCCTGTGTTGGGTTACCTTCAGGTTTCTGTTTTTCGGGATTCTAGAATTTCCAATAAGTTATATTTTTTTCAGTATTTACTAAAAATGTGCAAACAAATTCAAATTTTATGTATTTTCAGTAAATGCAAATCTTAAAAATCTGTGCCTTACAATGCCCAAAATCATGCTTTTCTTTGCCATGCTTAAACCCCGAATTTTCAGCGCCATTTCTATTTTTATCACGGCGACTTTTAAGTCAGCGTCAAAATGCTTGGAATCTTGCTTCAAACGCCATTCTCTCAATAATTTCTTTAACCAAAACAATAAACATCAAAATAAAACCCGAATTTTCTCCAAATTCCACGTTTGGCTCACCCTATCCCCCAACTTTGTCTTTCGCATTATTGATATGCACCATGCACCCAACTCCAACTTGAATTTAACAACGTGTCCCATGCTCCATGCTAAACTCAAGTCCATTTTTTCCCATTTCTCTCTCTCTCTCTTGGTTCTGCGGAAACAAGGTCCTGTCCCTGTCTCTTTCATTGTGAGCCTAAGATGGCGATGATATCAGCCAGCCCTAGTCCCGACTCCATCCATACCATTCATACCCTCATCATAGAGCTCATTCCTATTCCATATTCCATAGTTCCATGTCTTTTTTCTCCAAGCACCAAGCACCAAGAACTCCCAGAAAAAGAAGTCCTGGCTCGTGTTTTGTGAGTATTGTGAGTGAGTGCATTGTGCATATATATGTATTCACATTCAATCATTCCACATTCAACATTCAATATTATAAACACTTCCATACTTGCATCCATTCTCCTTCACACTTCACACTTGGCGAAAGTATCATGAACGGATTGCATATCAGCATATCCTTTGCCTCATACTATTGTGCTATGTGCTGTGTGCGATAGCGATATTTTTTTGATATAATAATAATAATCATCCTTCTGTAGTCTCGGGAAACCGACGGAAACGAGAGTGTGTCGGACTTGTTGTGTGTTCTGAGGACTGTGTATGAAGAGTGAAGAAGAAAATTAGTTGAAATTGGAATCAAAATATTTATGTAAAAAATATGTAATAAAATTCGGACTTTTTTGTTTAATTCGTACGCCTGTTTTTAGATAATATTTAAGTGTGTGTGCCCTCCTCTGTTTTTAGAGGACTTGAGGAAGTTTTGTTGAAGTGAATTATTTTGCGGAATGTGTGATTAAGGACGCAAATTCTAGTTAAGTCTAATCCAATTTTGGTTGCGGAGGACGGAAGTTTATTTGGGAAATAAAAGAAACTTAAGTAAGTTTGTAAGTACATTTTTGTAATTATGTACATTGTACATACATATGTATACATATAAATACAAAATCCAATAAAAAGTATTTAGGAGGACTTGATCCAATAAGTGTTGGAGGGGAAATAGGGTTAATCGATTTAACAAAGTCATTCATTGTCAGAGAGACTTTTTTGGGTCATAGCGATTGCGAGCCGAAACGGTTTCAAGAGAAATTCATGAGAAATGCCCATTCTGAACACTATGTACATATTATGTGATTTGGACAAAAATCAATATGAAATCTGGATGAATTAAGGAAAATATTTAAGGTAAGAAAGAAGTTAAAGTGGCAAGTAATTAGTTGACTTCTTTTGCCAACTTTTTTTTTTGGTAAAATAGCATATTGCGGAGGTCAGGTCAACATAGGGAATGTTAGAAGTTCCGAAGTATTTGGGGATTGAAACTGTGCCATTCATATTGGAAAAATAGTTGTATTTTAAATACTTTCAAACTGGAAAAATGGCGTAAGAAAGAAATGCAGGACATTTTGTCAACACTTTTACAAGCTCTTGTCAATACCCCAGACAGCTCTAATTACAGAGCAGGAGATATGTACTACATGAGAGGAATTAATGTAAATGCCAGGATCAAAAATAAAAATTTGACTTTGCTTTATTTTCGCCTAATTTAAAATTGAGCTTTAACTGTGACCATGCAATTCAGTTTTGTCTTCCTCCATAAAATTAATACCGACTGCAAAATGTTAGTTGGGAAAAGTCTTGGAACTTCGAAAATGTGAAAAATTTATGCGAATTTTAAGATGAAACAAATTCGGCGAATTTTTTAAATGATGAAAAAACGAAATGAAAGGTTGCCTTTCGTCTCATCTCCATCCCGGATTTCCAACTAATATCCGAACTACTAGAGACGAAGTTAAACTGGTTTAATTAAATTTAAATAAATTAACTATTAAAAGGTTTGGGCTATATAATTTTGATCCAGTGAAAATTATGGTTAACCTCCGCCCCCCGACTAGTGACATTTAGCGCGGTTGAGTTTTACAGTTTCCGGTGCCACATTGTTAACGATTTAAAGTTGTTGAGTTCTTGTTTTAAAAATTGAAATGACATATAAAAAATTGGTTCTCGTCGTAGTCACGTCGGAATTTGCGTTGACTGGTTAAAACCAAATATTCATGCCTGACAGATGAAGCCGAACCTTCGCCCTAATGCCACGCTAAAAATACGAAAGTTGACAATTGCAATAATTATCCAAGTACATGTATTCATCCGCATTTTCTTAAAAAATGCTACTTACCTTTTATTTTTACAATTCTTAATCAACCATGAAATGGACGCATTTGGAAAAGCTTTCAACTGCAAATTTTATGGATTAAAATTCATGTTTTCAACTCAAATCTACTACACCCAATTTAGTATTAGTACACTAACATGAACCTAATCAATTACTGTTACTCGCTATTACCCATTCATGACATGATAATGATTAATTAATTAAGTAATCAGCAAATATAACACACATATTCTTGGAGGAGTTTGGGCTCACATATCACAGCCGATTGTTATTTATGTACATACATACATGCAAAACTTATTAATTATCCCATATCCATATTTCACACCTTTGCTCAATTATTCAATTAATAAGAATTTTTGGAGTTATCTCAGATTATAATTCGCAGTCTCAAGTCTCATTCCATTATATGCATGATATGGCGTCTAGAGGTGCCACAAAAAGGCGTTGAATAACAGAATCTGCAAACAACATCAACGTAGACATGGTTTTCTCAGGGGTCTCAGGGGTCTACAGTCTGCAGCTTTGCAAACTCATTTAAAGTTCACAAAAACATAACAATTAAAATATTCAATTTACAGAATCCACATTCATATCTGTTCGAAGCACAGCGAACTGTTATTTTTGCACAATTTTGCGAATTTATAAAAGGGAGCACTCAAAAATTTTCTCAAAAATCAAAAAAGTACATATTTTTTAATGAGGATGTGAACACGTCCGTGTATGTATGTACATTCATTTAATTAGGATTACACCTTCATATGTACATTTATTAGTATGCAATTATATTCTGACCCTTCCATGCCTGCCGATATTCGAGCATCCCCTTTAACTTTAAATTGTAAGTGCTCATACAGCCATAATTTGCAAAAACAAAACTAGGCAAACAATGAAAAAGCTCGAAGCACAAACAAAATGACTCATTTCAATTTTCAGCACATAATTGTTTTCTTAACGTTATTTGTACATGTGCAGTCCTAGTCCTTAACTTTAGAATGTACATATTCTAACTTCATAGAATGTTCATACATAGAAGCTCACCTGAAAATTTGGTTACACTAATTATCATTCAATAGTAATAGTAATAACATAAATACATACGCGAAAAGTAACGCCTTCATCCCACATTGCATATTTGTGGTGGGATATTTATACATATGCAATTCTCATTTAACTATGTGCTTATGCGCATGAGCAGTTTATATCTAATCTCTGTCCATTAAGGCGTGTAAACGTTACCTAATATTGTTATGATGGTCAGGTCACTCTCACTCTCTCACTCTCACAGAATCAGAAGCCAGAAGCACCTTACATTTTTACATCTTGGACAGATATCTTTCTCTCTCACTTTAACAATTTAGCAAATTTCCTGATCTCGTGTCTCGTGTGCAAAATACATGTGCATAAAAGATAATGCGGCTAAATAACGTAAATAACATGTTTAGAATTGCATTGCAGCAGAGATAAGGGGCAATTCATAAACGACGTCACGGTCTGGGGGAGGGAGGGGGTGTTAGGATGAGCGTGACGCGCAATATTTACATGCAAATTAGGAATGCCGGGAAGAGGGGTCGCAGAAAAAGTTTTTTTAAACGTGACGCTGACGTCGTTTATGGATCGTCCCTAACTAGGTATTTCGAGTTTTTCATATGGCTTCGCTGACCATGTCATGAATCATTAATCATGGTCCTCCTGATCTCGTCTCTAACTGATCTATCGCCTTATGTGAATATCATGAATGACTTTTTTTGGTTCCTGTTCATTATACGTTATATGGTATTCAGCATTTAGCACTTAGAATTGTTAATGGTCAGGTATCGAAATAGCAAATATAGATACGGATGGTGTCCTCCTTTTTTGAAAAATGTAAATAAGGTCTCGTTCATAATATCATAATACACCTTTTACTTTATGATTTGATTCGACACAGCCATACAAAATACAAATACAACTTGTGGTACTTTTCATTAGCTTTTTTGGAGTATGCAAGCAAAGGAATTTCATGAATCACATTACGATGGCGATGGCCAAGAAAGACATCATCTCAAATTGATAGTGTACAGATCACATGTATGTAGATACTTTGCTCATATTGCAAATTTTATACAAGTTGTGCATTGTGCATTACCATTACTACCACACAGATTTAGTCCATGTGCTAATGTTTAATAATAATAATGAAATCATAATATACATAGATACTTTGCTCACATTGCAAATTTTATACAAGTTGTGCATTGTGCATTACCATTACTACCACACAGATTTAGTCCATGTGCTAATGTTTAATAATAATAATGAAATCATAATAGAGTCAGAGTCAGAATCAGAATGTGCATATCTATGTGATTTCGTTCTGATACTAGATTTTTTTGCACTTGTTGCACTAACTTCCTGCACGTCTCATTGTTGGCTTTTCCATATTGTTAAAAAAGTTGTATTGCGAAAAATTGTAACAATAAAGAGAGTATACATAGTTACAGTTTAAACTACTCCAGGAGAGCCAATTAGAGGGGTCATCATGTAATAAAATTGAAAGTCTCTGAAAACAAATTATAACTATACATGACTTTTTATTTTTTTTTGTAAATAACCGTTTTTAATTATAACCTTGTTTCGCAGAGGAACGCACGTGATTCGCCGGAATTGAGACGGTTTCTGGAATCTCTATTAACTCCCAACTTTGCGCAACGAAGGTTCCTCATCACTCTCAGCACACAGCACAAGAAGACGCAATAATCATCATTAAATTAAAGTGTCCATTTACTCCAAAAAACTTCCCGACATCGACACCCGAACAAATAAAAGAACAAAGACTTTAAACCTCAAACCCAGTCTCTCTGTGATAAGCAATGGTGACGTGAAAATTGTATTGTTTTCAAATTTTTATAAGCAAAAATAATTCTCCTTTGCTGAAAATGGTGGTGGCTGATGAACCGGAAGCCGGAGAAACTGACTCGACTTATAATAAATAATTCCCTTCTGTTAAAAAATGGTGCTCAAAAGCTCAACGAAACAACGCAGCAGTGGTGGATTTTGTGACAAGTGACAAAAAAAACGAAAAAGACTGGAACGCACGATGAGTTCAATAATAATATAAACAAGTTTTAAATTTTTGCTTTCGCGCGCCGCCATCATCAACCAATTGAAACGGTCTTCGGAGGAAGTTGAGGCGTCGATTGGCGGAGAGCACAGGAAGAAGGAAGGAGCGGAGGGCGGGAATTTTGAATTTTGATAGTTGTCAAAGCAAAGACTAACAGCAAAAGTAACCGTTCAGCGGGATACAGGATGGAGCAGTCGTCGCCAACGAATAAGAGGTTAGAGCGGCGCGGGTGATTTCAAAAACACGATCTACAATTGTTTTTTTATTTTTGCGCGCCAGATTTAAATACAGTTTTTAAAAATAATCAATGACATGAGTGCGACCTCGCTTAGTTGTTATGTATGTAAATAATGTCGACAAAATTAATGACCGAGTTGTATAAAATTGAGTTATTTTTAATTGTGTTTGACCTTTCACCTTTCCATAATTATTTCAAACAGTGAGCTGAAGAAGCTGTCCGAGGAGAGTCTGACCCGCCAGCCTGAAGAGGTCTTCGACATCATCTGCAAGCTGGGTGAAGGCTCCTACGGCAGCGTGTACAAAGCCCTGCACAAAGAATCTGGTCAAGTATTAGCCATATAAACATACGTAAACTTTATAACATAGAGACTTAAATATACCAAATATTAGTTTCTGTTTTAATTGATTATCATGTGGTTTTGGTTGCAGATCGTCATGGAGTTTTGCGGTGCTGGCTCAGTCTCCGATATCATGAGGCTGAGGAAGAAGACGCTCTCGGAGGACGAGATCGCGACGGTTCTCACAGACACGCTAAAGGGACTCGAGTACCTGCACGCGAGGAAGAAGATTCACAGGGATATCAAAGCAGGGAACATCTTGCTGAATAGTGAGGGGCACGCCAAGCTCGCAGACTTTGGAGTTGCGGGTCAACTCACTGTAAGCATAAGCATATTAGCAAAATTAATTATAATTGACTAAAAATATTCGGATATAGTTGATTAATTGTTCTGATTGCCTGAATTTTGCCTTTGTCGGTTTCAGGACACGATGGCCAAACGCAACACAGTGATCGGGACTCCCTACTGGATGGCTCCTGATAAGTCTTTTATTATTAATATTATTTAAATATTGTTATTTCAAGACAATCCCTTAAATGGAACTTAATCGTTAATCAAATCTAATCAGTTTGGAATGAGAATTTAACGCGCTGGACTCTCTTCTGGTATTGCACAGGTCATCCAAGAGATCGGGTACGACTGTGTCGCGGACATTTGGAGCTTAGGAATCACAGCTTTAGAGATGGCCGAGGGCCGCCCGCCATACGGTGACATTCATCCGATGCGTGTCATCTTCATGATCCCGTCGAAGCCCCCACCCAGCTTCAGGACGATCGACCAGTGGACCCCAGAGTTTGTTGAGTTTGTGTCAAAATGTTTAATTAAGGTGAGCTCTAGAGGTCCACACAACACAATATTCAACTCCACCAGTACCTATACATTACTAAATGCGCAGACAATCTCTAATTTTAATTTCTAATTTGGAATTTGGAATTCAAGAATCCAAGCAATAGGTCAACCGCAGCAGAGCTTCTCGAGCATCCCTTCATCACCTCGTCGAAGGCGCCAGCGATCCTCCTCGGCATGATCAATGAGGCGAGGCAGATTCGCGAGAACCTCCAGAATGGAATCTTCTCCCGCCAAAATACCCGCACCCAACACGGATAATAATAACTTCCAGGTATGTCCGGGTAATATAATAGCTTCTCCGAAATTTAATGTTTTGTCTCTCAGAAAAAAATATACAAGTAAGACGAGGAGACAATCTCAAATCTCAAATCTCACATTTCCCCCGAAAAAAAGTATACGTATCTATTTATTAATGTATGCAACTATAGTTTAATTCATTTTTTGTTCCATTTTTAATCGCACGCAAGACAAAGTATGCAGATTTCTTTTTAATAAGTAGATAGAGTTAAAGTTAAAGAGGTTGAACTTGAACTCGACCCTAGGCTAGGAGGTTGGCCGTTTTTTAAAAAGATAAAAGATTGAATTTATTTAGGGAATTAAATAAGGAACGAAACATTTCCATATGTACATATGTGAATGTCTCTCAAAAAATTATATAATTTTGCTATTCGCCAAATATATATGTTAACAGCAGAGCTATTGAAATCAAAATGTTCCACTTTCAATTATTAGCGTGTCGAAGTTTCGATGTTTTTGTGACTTTGGAAATATGAAAAAGTTCCTGTGTGTAAAAGTTTTGATTTTTTTTATTAATTTAATATAGACCCACGTTTTTATCAATAGTAGGAGAAACAATGTAGGATTTGTTTTTTTTTTTTTAAAAGTTATTTTGCAATGCACCCAAAAAGTCACAGCCACTTGTACAAACAGCAACTAATTTATTATTCTCAATTTTACGAAGCCATAGTCGATATAAAAATATATCGTCCGTGAAAACGAAAAATTGGCAATATGAATTTTATGTCGTCTGGAAAAATTACCACAAGCTATTTAAAATACACAGCATAAAGCCATTTTTCCCAACGGCTTAAAATTCATATACCCATTTTTCTAGACAACACTCTAGGCATTTAGCCATTTTCCCACCCGATATAAAATTTATATAGCCATTTTTTCAGACGACACTCGAGGAATAGGCATATAGCCAATTTTTCGTATTCACGGTCGATATTTTTTATATTAATTTTCAATCAGCATTGGTATAAATGTATTTTTTCACGTTTTCGTATAAAACCGAACAAGGGACCGGTTACAGTTGAACCTATTTAACCAAATTTGCACTGAGACTTTGCTTGTTTTTGCCAGAAAACCCTGCATTCGACTTTTCTTTAACTTTTTTATTCAATTGGCCATAATCGATCATGAGTGGTAGTCAAGTCAGTAGTCGGTAGTCAGTAGTAGCCGATTGAAACGATCTTAAATTTTTA
>JAHZMY010003032.1:0-10274 GCA_027743915.1 Seira sanloemensis | reverse complement strand
ATGCTTGGAAGCTTGGATGCTTGGATGTTCAAGAGAAAAGAGAAAGTCGGTGAAAGTCAAGTCACTGCCATTTCTTTTAATGGTAGTTTAGTTTAGTTTGAGACGATGCTGGCATTGAAAATTGACCATGGAACTGGGAATGTTAGGTGGTTGGGAGTTGGGAGAGGTGAGACTTGAGACTTAAAAGAGAATTTGAGTTTATGATGATCATGATCATGATCATGATGACGGTGATATCTGAGAGGCTTTGCCGGTGCGAACGGTAAAATAAGAAGAAATGGAGTCCGGGTCTCCGGGCTGGGTTGTGTGGGTCACAGGAACATGAGTAAAATAAAGGTAGGCAATTTTTTTAAAGGAAACAATCTGTTGAGTCTAGGAAATTCAGGGGAGTAAAGTAGTTCAAGATAGTCGGGAGGCGTTGTTACTCCTCGTTTCAAAAACTGAAGCTTTCCTCGTTGATATGTACATTTTTAATTGTTATTTTAACAATTCTAATTCTTACGTAGACAATTTAGTTTTGGTATCGGGAAACCCCCTAAAGTTTGTACATACCGGAAAAATCCTATATAGACTGTTTTCGGTTCGAACAAAATTTTGCTACCTAAAAACTATTGAAACGTCGATTGAAAATATGCAACGTTTTCATACAAACATAGGGTTTTTGAGCACTTTTTGACATTTCCATCTTTTCTCCGGAAAAAAGGATTTCTCCCATCCTGATTAGGAAAAAACTTTTGGACGGGGAATCCCCAACAACCCAACACTAGTTCCACCAACGTCAAAAAAATACGCTTTCCTTTTAATACTTGAACGTCATTTGTGTTGCTCTGTAAATTTTTTGAAACTAATGATATTACGAAAACAATCAAATATCATGCAACTATTCAATGTCTGAACAACTAAGAGACGAAGTTAATCCGTTAAAAAAAGAGATGGAAAAATTCCTTACCACTTCGCTATTTGTCCGTGCTAGATTCCAAGTTTGAAACAAGAATATGTGTGGTTTGAACCGTTTAGGTGAGGTTTAGAATTCTAAAAAAATGTAAGCTAAATCTATATGAACATGCAAATTGCAGCCACACTGATTCAGTGCGCGATGGATAATCAGAAATTCAAACCTATTATTCAATTCAAGAATTGTTTTGCAAATATCGAAGAAGTACGTCATGGAATCTATTCCTTCATAAAATAAGTGAGTACATTGAAATTCTAAAAAATGGCTTCCGATCTTCAAGTACATGTATATAGCCAAACCCCATTATAAAATAATCTCTAAACATCTCCCAACCGGCATTCAAAATTATCCTAGAATCTGCACGGTTCTTTCAGAACACTCGAGGAAAAAAGTTTCGTTTTCCAAATTCAGCCGTTCCCTCCAACATCTAAGGTTCTCCATACTTCACGACTCCCTCCACAATAATAACTTTCATTTTATGGGTGTGCAACTTACACTCACACACAGCTCCTCAGCTCCTACTTTCCTTCAGCCTTTTGCCCTGTGCAACAGCGCCAGCAGGCATATTGTCCCACTCAAAGCCCTCCATAAATATCCGGTTTCGAAGCTTCCAAGCTTCCAAGCTTCAAAGGTTCCACGGTTCCAGAGTTCCAAACCTGTTTAAAGTAAAGCCTACACTGCTTTTGCGGCCGTGGCTCAGTGGCCCTGTGTTTTCCTCCAACATTATTCTCCTCCATCCCTCCCCGGAGACTCCCAAATATCGACTATGAATTCGTAAAATTGGATATATGTACGAAAGAGGTCTTCAAACCTTCACGAGAAAGAGGTTTTAAAAATGGCTTTATGAAATAGCAGGTGCCTGTTAAGGTAGTCGTATCACTTTTAAGGGCGAATTTCGAATCGGTTTTTCTACATTATTTCTTGATTTGTTGAGGGAAAAATGCTATATTTAAATTGATAAAAAAAATACAATTTGTACGCAAATTTTCGTTTGCAATACGTAAGTAACCGACAAAAAAGCTTTATTGTCGAATTTCACACTTTCACAAAAACAATTTTTCTCATGTTGCCCCATTTACATTCAGCTGCCATTTCATGCATTAGCCGTTCCTATATTCGAATTTTTTTCATTTTCGGATATCCCCTTTCACAAAGAATTCCTCTTCCATATAATCAGTAATACGAATTCTCAGTCGATACATGCACATATTCAAAGACCCTTTGACTCCCATGTCTAACAGACTCTGAGTCTATGACTCTCTGAGAAAGTATTGATCCCGATGCCCGATACCACCACTACCACCACCACACAGAGATGAACCTCAATAAAGGGAAAAAATATGGGAAGATGTAAGCTGCGAGTTTCCCATTGAGGTGAGAACTGAGAGAATACACTTATATTTATTAAGTTTAGAAGAAAAATTGGCTTTTGCCCGCTCATCGGATCATCGGATTACCCTCCGTTTCCCCAGACTCATCAGAAGCAGCAGAAGACAGGAAGAGAGGGAAAGCAAGGGAAAGGAGATGCTACTGGTTTTACATACATATATGCATACTGCTTTCACTTCAGGTGAAAGTCGGGAAAAATGAGACGGTGAAAATTATATAATGAAAAGCGTATTGTTTATGAACGTTTCGGGTTGAGTATGAAGTAAGGCGCACATGGACAAATATATCATTAAAAAGTAGCAAACAATTTTTCTCGCATAAATTATTGCACGCATTTTGTATATCGACCGTGAATAAGGAAGAATGGCTATATGTTTAGAGTGTCGTCTGGAAAAATGGCTATGTGCTATTTAAAATACACAGCATACGGCCATTTTTTCAGCTGACACTCTGAACATATAGCCAGTCTTCCTTATCCACCGTCGATATCTTGCATCGTTTTCACTAACAGACTGACGGACAAACATGACTCAACTTCGCCGTAAATAATCGTCAGCTGAATAATAGTCAATATTTCACCTCTCATCGGTCCTGAATATCTCTTTTTATTCGAACAACAAGATTTACATATTGCTTTCTCTTTTTTCTCTCAAAGGTAAAAATAATCACACAAATTGGAACGGCGTCGCTGTCGTCGACGATGCATAGGTTGACTCTCGACTCTCGTATCAATTTGCATGTGATACTATACAAACCATCTATATAGCATTGAACATTCAATGTAAGTCGATCCCATCCCATGAAGCATCCAGTAAAAACAAAAACTGTGCACCCGAGACCCGAGTGATTACAATGGTAGCTCTGAGATCATTTACATGTCTCTATTTTGTAACAGGAAGAAGCAGAGAAGCAGAGAGAGAGAGAGAGAGAGAGAGAGAACTTTTCCAATGAAACAAATGAAGTCAAAATGAGGCTGTCGCTGAATGCAAATGAAGCTTGCGGTGAAAGTGGATACATGTTGAAGTTGAGTTGTTTTTTTCTACATCGACCTGTTTCACGGGAAGTCAGAAGGAAAGATATAGTTTTTTTTTGCTTTTTTTGCAGTTTCAGCGCAGAAAGTGTATGCTTGCTTTGAACTACTTTATGCAGCATTTAGTCAATTTACTTGAGAATTACTTGGGAGTGCGTATTAGTTTTTTAAATATTGGGGTTAAATGGTATATTCCGAAGCATTTTAAAAATTTCAATTTTTTTCAACTAAACCAGCATATTTTAAAAAAGGCTTGGCTCCTGAACAATCCAGAGAAATAGAAATTTATTCGCAAGAGATTTTAGTTTAAAAAAATGTGCGAACTCGGTTTCTGCTTGTTTTGCGTATGACGAGATGCTCTAAAAATCACAGTTTTACCATTTTGGGTTAACGAGCTACTATGATGCCCTATGTGACATTGGGGGTAAGGTGATGACTTTGTAGGCATCAATTGCTGATATAAACTTAAAGTTTCCCCAAAAGTCATAGAGCACAACATTTTTATACATTTTCACAAACAATTGCAGTAACAATTGTAAGACATGGAAAATAATAGTTATAGCTGTAATCTGGCCGAATGAACCAAGAATTTGTAAATAGTGTTTTGAATATACTTACAAACTGTCCTAGTATCTTGAAACTTCGTCAAAAAATGGGGAAATCTCCATGGCCCTGACATCGAGATGAAATAAATGCAATATATTCAACAAGCGTCTTGCCCGGTTTCTATAAATAAACGATGGTCTTAAACATTCGAGTGGCAAAATGCTTTTGGACGGGAAAAACGTCAACACTACATATATTCCACGTGAAGAGGGAATATACCACGCAGCATTTGCTGACGGTAATAAAATAACGCACAAAGAAGTCAAAAAAAGTTTTTTATAAAAAAATAGCCACATTTGCGTTTGGAAATTTTTCACATCTGAAAACCAATATCTGTGGCAGAATGGATTTGCGAAATCACAGGTATTTCAAGTCTCTCTAGTGCTGTAGCAGAAGATTTCAAATTGAGAAATTCAAAGTCAGTGTCGGGATCGGGGGAAGGTGAGACTCAGTGATACCGGTAAAATCCGAAAAATTTCATATTGGACGTCCAAAATCTGCATGTCTAAAACTTTCTACGAATTCAACGTCATACCAAATGCATAATATGCACATTGAAAAATGAGTGAGCAAAACTGAATGGCCTGGGGGCAATGTGAGACAATAATTCCATGTATTCAGCGAATATTTTTGGGTAGTTTTAGAATACTCCCGAAAAAAAGCATTTTTTTCCATCCTACTTGGAAAATCCCGTCACTTTTTATAACAATGTTTTTATTCTTATTTTTAACGAATTTTTTACTGCATACACAGAACTGCAAAAAGTCCCACATCAAACTTAGTCGCACGGTTGCACGCCATAATTATTACTTTTGGAGATACTCGAAAATACACATTTTCGTCCTTCATCTGATGCACCATACCTTTCACTTATCTTGCAAAGGAGAAAAAAGGTATTCTTATTTTTCCCGCCCACGCGCACTTTTCCCCGTTTGATGATGAGCACGTGTGCTACAAAGACAGAGGGAAGCCGTAACGTATTATTTTGGCTTTTAGTCTGTAATATTAGATATTTTCCAAGGCTACTTATGTCTTTGACATTTTTACCTTTTTTGTTTTTCTCGTCTCGTCTACTCGAATAACGTCTAATTTATTTTTGTTTGGCGCAGTTTTTGTGCCGTTGCCGCCCACGAACGAGCGAAACAACCAAGTTATGGGTATGTAGTCATGCTCAATCGTTGAGTTAAATATGAGCTTCGTTTGTGCATATTTTCTGACATATTTTTCGGCTCCAACATTTATTTTGCCAGGGAAAGGGTTTGAAGTTGTAATACGGTGGAACTTTTACATGAAGAAAACTCAATGAAGGAAAATTTGCACCTGTGCTTGTAGAAATAATTTCTTATAGAGAGGAATTCCTTATAGAGACGGATTCCTTATGGAGAAAGATTTCTTATAAAGAAGGATTTTCGGTGTTATGCTTAAAACTTTTTCTAAGCATAACGCCGAAAATATGCAACATTACAGGTTACCAATTTATGTGTATTTGCTCCAGCTCAGTGAAGAATAAACTAGTAAATTGCAATAAGTAATTTTAAAATTTTAAAATAACACTTTTGATTTTGAGATGCAGTTTCAGCTAATACAAACTTTACGGTTTTGGAAATTAACGGAGATGGACAATCGGAAGCTCCGAAATCAGTCGAGAATATTTTGGTTAATTTCCAAAAAAAATATGCTTTATAAAGGGACCAAATTTGCTATAGACAAACGAATTTTTTCTGATGATGTAGAAATTGATGTCACTGTAAAAACTTTTTTCTGACGGGAAAGCTCTTAAACTGGCGTACAAACCTGTAAATAGGGTATATTGTTATATGGAAGTTCCACTGCAATTGTGGTTGAGAAAGGTAGTAAAATGGCATTTCCCATTAGTCCAAAGTTCAAAGGGAAATGGGACACGGATCGCCTTGAATTTAATGAACATTTTCAAGCAAAAACAAAATACTACTTGTTGACAAGAAATGGCTTTTATGCAACTCTGCCAATTGATCTATGTATTTCCCTATTTAGAATAATTGAAAAGCCGGATAAAATCAAAAAAGAGCTTTTCCATCTTGGGCGTAGTTTCATGTTTTTGTATTCATATTGTATTTCCGCTAACCCAGATTTCGAAACTACAAAATTCTCGAAGTAATGAAATATATTTATTTTTTCTACCCATTTCCGTTCTTGTTCTTCCATCAGTAATTTACATATTACATATGTTGCAGAGTACATGTCAATCAAAACCAATCATGTCATTGTTATGATTCGGCAAGTTCCATGGATTTTGTTACGTATTTTGATATTGAATTGCTAACATTTTAAAAATCAGTAGTTTGAGAACACCTCACACCGTTTTTTACCTGTGTAACATTAGAGTTTGATTAACTTAAAAAACCTGCTTCCGGCCAAGTAAAGTGCAAAATGCAATTCTGCATTAATGCGATTTCTCGTCAGTTCATAAAGTCCCAGTTGCGAAGTTGCGAACTGATGATGACTGAACACTACGAATGGAAACACTACTGAAAATCTTGGAGACCCACAAACAGGTTTTTCTTTTCAAAAGTTCGTCGGACAGAATCCCACATGCCTAATGCCGAAGTCATAGCAAGAAGTAAATTAACTAATGAATAATTTGAGTTATGTAAATACTTACAGGGATCGTATCCTGTTTTCTGTATCATTCAAATAGTTTATGTGTTTCGGGCAATCCCTAAACTCAATTTGCTTTATTTCCCATAATTTCCCAAAAAAAAGTTCTACCATTTCTTCAGGTGTCAGGTAGCTTTGCTCAAAGGGCAACCCATTTTATGCTCCAAAATGCGAATAATTATGTTTTTAACTTCTGAAAATTAAGCTTTCAATGCTTCCAATATTTTCAGATCAAAAGCAATTTAGCACTAATTTATTTTTGTAGTTTGTCTTCGCAAATAATCGTGCTATGCAAAAAGACACTGCTATCGACAAAATCAAATGAAAATTAGCCATTTGGCAAGTGACACTTTTAAAAAATGCCAGCTCCTGCATTGTCACTTTTACAAAGAATTACGAGTTGCCACAGATAGATTCGCTTTTTCATGATTAAGGTGTTGGAATCGGGAAAAAATGACATTTACCGGTAAAAACCGGTATTTACCATTTTGGACGCCCAGAACCAGGCTGCCTAAAACTACAATGCCATGTATATACGCCAACATGTCAGGTTTAAATTTTTAAAAACCAATGTCTGGGGCATTTTGAGACAAATCATACGATGCATTTAGCGGACGTTTCGAACAGCTCTCTACATTTCCCTGGAAAACATATTTTTACCACACCACTGGAAAAACTCAAGTCTTGGAAAACCCAACACTTTCTTTCTCACCGGGAAAAATGTTTTGGCTTACGGAAATACGGAAGAATCCCCGTCATCGACAATACGTTTAAGGTCAGACAATCACCAACGAAATTACCGGATTTTCCCGCGCGTCATTTCAAAAACTGCAAGCCAAACCAAGCTAAACCCATTCCCCATCTTACCAATTTACAATTTTTCGTATTAACACGCCATATGCAAATAACCCTTCCTCCATTACGGCGGTAAATGACGCGTTGCACATCATCTCCCATTCTCATACTTTCACTACATAGCTTCACCGAGCTTCTCAGAAATCCTAGAAATCCCAGTTTGTCTCCAAATCATTACCCCGCGGAATAGCCATGTAACGAGGAAAGCCAAGGAAAAGTGCTTTCTCCTCTTTTCTCCGGGGGATTTCACCAAAAATCTTCCGAGATTTGCCTTTCGCCCCAGCAGCAAATATGCAACAAGCATCATGGCATCATGACATCATGGCATCATGGGAGATCATGGCATATGGTAAACAACAGAAAATTGCAAGTTCATGCTTATTTCCTCCAGGCATAAGACCTAAAATAAACCTAAAATTTATAAGATGTGTGTGTGTGTGTGTTTGCATTTGTGGATGTGGATGTGCTGAGTACTGAGTGCCGAGTGCCGAAGGTCCACGCAAAAAAATATGAAACGAAACAAAAAAAAAAACAAAAAAATATTCCTGAGTCACGAAGGAAAAGCCAAAGCCAAGTGTTGAAGGCAATGGGACGGAAAGTGGATCAAGTGGTACTTTAAGGTCATTTCATATTTTGCTTGGGAGACGATGCTGATGCTGATGCTGATGGTGATAATCAGGTTTAGGGAAAATGGATTTTCCCCCCACAAGGGAAGTGTCCGAAGTACAAGTTTTAGATGATATTAAAATTAACCTCGATTTTTAAACGCTTATATATATATTTTTTTAAAAATCAAATGATGAAATTCGCAGATGTACGAAAGTGTTGATTGGGGAGAATATATTAGAGTTTGAGGGAAATGCAGAGCATTTGGGTACCCAGGGTTGGACAGTTAGGTATTTATTTGAGTATTTAATCTAGGTGTGTAGTTAAGGTTGAGGTAAGGTCAGGAAGCAGTTTTTTAGAATTGATTTTGTATTCAATATTGTTAACAAGGATATTTATAATAATTACACAAAATTGGTGTATTGTGAAAATGGAATCGTGCTGAGACGTACTTCTATCGGACCGAAAATTATTTTAGGATTTGAATCATACTGGGAGGTTAACTGTATATCTGTAATGTACGTGTAATTCAAAAGTAGGACAACTTCCACCATTGGCGTTGACAAGCTTCAATTCCACCAAAACCGGCGGAAACCGTATTTTTTCAACCAAATTTTGACTTTTGTTTCTTTTCACCAGCACAACTATTTTGGCCATTTTAAAGGTAAAATGTCTACGTTTTTGCTCATTCATTACTGTATGTAAATAAATTCAATCAAATCCTCATTTTTAATGTATGTATGGCCGTCTCTTGCCACTATATGTAAATTCTACGTTTTTTGTTATTGGAAATGATAGAATGATATTTTCGGCCACATTTGTTACATTTTTGCATGTACACATTCATCCAACCAAAGAGTAAAAACACATTACGGTAAATGAAGTCGATTTTTGTAAGAAAAAACTTTAGTTGACTTTCTATTACAAATGTTTACATAAATCGAGTTTCAGTTATATCAACCACAGGTCTTCCGAGTGGGATGGGGTAAATATTTCTCCGTGGAAACAGTCAAAATTGCAAAAAAAGTCCACTTTATATATTACATTATTTGTGTCACCCTGCCCCCAGCCCTTCAGTGTTCTCCGCTTTTACATTAAACATATTAGTATGTGGAACTTGACAACGACAGTTTTTACCACTATTTGCCTTTAACGTTTTCCCCGAGTCCAACCCGATATATAGTATGTATAAAGTATTTTTAAATATGCCTATTTTCGCGCTCTTTTGACCAAAACTAATTTCAAAATTATTCTCAAACACCACTCTCAACTCTTTCCTTGTGCTTTCCCAGCTTCCAGCCTTCAGCCTCTTTTTTTCTTCCTACGCTCTGCTTGCATAACATCACACATCACTTCTGACCTCGTTAACTTTGCATTTTTTTCTTCTTCTTCTTGCCTCCTCCGTACATTGTACAGCATAGGAGACGGACTAAGTCTTTCCAGTCGCCAGTTACTGGTTGCTGGATGCTGGAGAAAAAAATTCCGTGCTCAATTTCGCGTGATGAAGTACAGAGCTTTTTTTATTATATTTTTAGACTTTGGCTTTCCTCTTCTTCTCTTCTTCCAACACCCAACATCCAGCCTTCCTCCAGGGATTTTATTATGAAGGAACGTGGCTGGAATACGTAAACCGAGTCAACTCACTCTCTTGGCTGTCGGCATGTGCGAAAAGACTTGAAGCGTCTTTGGGAAAGACTCTTTCAGAGTTCGGTGGGATGGATGGACGTCATTTTTCTTATTTTACAATGTGAATGTGAGAGGGGAAAAGAGCTTAAGACAATGTTTTTCTCCCTGTGTGTGTGTGGGACACACAACACATGAAAGCACTTTGGACGCAATTACTGGAGGAATCATTAAAGGTCACGGTCCAATGCAGGGCCACGAACCCGTGCCGCCGTGAGCAAGTGTTTGAAGGGGGAGCGCGTAATTCGAATAAATTGGGGGATTTTGGGAAAAGGGAGCATTTATCTCAATTTATGATGGTGGAATGATGATGATGATGATGATGATGATGCTCGTAGAAAATTATTTACTGTCGGGAGAAACTGCTAATTTTTAGAGGAGAATCTGCGTGGATCCTTCTTGCGTGGATCTTCCTCCAGGGGAAAATCTCCGGATGTAATGCACTTCCAGAGGCAACACCAGCTGTGACGTTGTTTCCGGTTTTTTCCAATGGAATTCAAAAATGTCCGAAAC
>JAHZMY010003031.1:0-10843 GCA_027743915.1 Seira sanloemensis | reverse complement strand
CAAGAGATGTTTTTTGCTTACGTGTACGTCACACTAATTCACATCTGGGCTTAAGAACCTTCGGCAGCTGATGATGTATCTTCACCTTTCACAACATTATTAGTTTAAACTTCAAAATTTTAGTGAACAGTGAAGAACTACTGTTGTACTAAAGTTCAGTAAGAAGGATAATTATATTTTTTAAATGTGAAGCCAAATTTATTCTTGAATGACCTACTTGAATGACAAATGCGCAAAAATGAAATGAGGACCAAGTGTCACCCACATAAGACTAAGACATGTAAGAAAGTCAAACGTTCTGAAGGTGCTTTCAACGTGAACATTGTGCAAAACATTCAATTCGTGCGTCCCTCCAGGGTCTAAATGATGGAAGTGGAAAGGGAGAAGAGAGAAAAGCTGGCGTCAGCACGCCGAAAGGTAAATAATATTAAACTTACAAAGACTTGTCTTCTATTTTATAAATATCTGTTGTTTATTATTAAATTATGTAATGAATATTTAAATTACATTATATTCTAGCTAAATGAGTATAAACTCAGTCGCTCTACCGGGAAAACGGCACCAGCTGGGTCATCAAAGCCGGCGGACGTGCCTAACTTTTATCAAAATATTAATTCCCCACCATCCAGCTACAATTTTTTCAACCCAGCTGCTGTTGCCGACAACAATAACGTTTCTTCTAGTAGTCCTTTGTTTGCTCCAACAACGGAAATAAATCAAACTCCTTTCAGTGCTCCAGAAATTAATTCCGGAACATCGCCAATCTATCAAATGTTTGACCCATCCCAAAGCCAGTCTTTTCTGCAAGACACAGTTAATGTGTCCGAACATCCATCGCCTGTCCACCCGGCAAGTATTTTCCAGCCGCAATATTATACGGCGCCTGATTCAAACAATGGGATCGCTTCTCAGGATCCAACTCCTGTGACAAGTACATCAGCAGAAAGTCAAGACTGTACTATGACACACCCATCATCAACGGCTAATGTAGGATCAACCCCAAGTCTTTTTTCGGTGCCTTCTCTAGTGGCAGAATCATCTACGGAAGAGCCCTTGATAATGACATTTGCTCAAGGCGGGGGTGATGTGACCCAACCACTTTTTATTCGCACCTTCCTCACTTCCTCCACCAGACTCCATAAATGAAAATCTAACCTCATTTTTAACGCCAGATTCAACTTCAGCAGATTTCCAAAGTACTGGGGAGCCCATCACAGAAAGTGTCGAAATTGAAGCTACTCAGCTGCCGCAACATTTGCTTCAGACGACTGAGGTTCCCAGCGGCAGCCGCGAGTACCTACCAAGTGCCCCTCCCATTGAGCCAACCTCCGACAAAGCCGGTAACGAAGAATCGAGAAATAGCGGGATGGGTGACGTTGAATTGGCTGAAACTGTCCCCATGTTGAGCAGCAAGTTGGTTGAAACCGAGTTTGCAAGTCATGTAGATCCCGTCGTAGGGGAGCCAGATCCACTTGACACAACCCCCAAAATGTTTGCCAGTTCCCTGTTTGGCTCGCTTGCTTCAGGGAATCCCGACATTTTCAAAGTTAGCCGAAGCAGTCCTTTTGATGATTTGACTTCAACATCTTTGAATGAGACATCAAAGGCAGAAACTCAACCTACAGTTTTTAATCCATTTACAACATCTGCACCGCTGCCCCTTCTTGAAAGCCTCGATCACGAACTTCCGGTTTTCGAAGTTATCGAAAAAAGCGACCTTCAGAGTAGCTTTCAAAATGAAGGTGTTCCAGTATCGCCGGAGGATGAAGGTGTAAAGGTTGGATCAAGAAATCAACTTGTAGAAGAGCAAGCTATTCCGCCTGCAGACCGGCCTGTCCCAGCTCCTCAAAGCTCTTTACATCATCATATGCAGCAACAGCAAGTAAAACCAGAAATTCTTTCACAGTTGGAGCCCCCCATAAGTACCCAATTTTCCCATGAATCGCATCACGGACAACAGCAAATTATTCAACAGCAAGACTCATCATTACAGCTACACGCACAAGAAGAAAATACGAATGGAGACTTGCAACAATTGAAATCTGTGCAGGAGGCTCTGGAACTTCAGATCGAGGAGCTCCGACGAGAAAATAATTACCTATTAAATCGCCAGACTGAATTGACTCTGAAAATAGAAGATAGCGAACGCCTCGCTCACGAATTTAAACTGGAGAAGGATAGGGTTAAGGAGGAATCCTTGACCACGTCCCAAGCCCTGCGAGGAAAAATCAATTCGTTGTGTGAAGAGAATCAAAGAATTGTCAAAAATTCAACTGATGTAGGTGTGGACCTGAGGGCTAAATTGGAAGAAAAATCCAGACAGTTGGAGGAGATGCAGAAGGCAGCCATTATTTTGGTAACAAGGAAAAGAATTACAATATTAATTTTACAATTACGATTAGTTCAGTTAGTAAAATTACTTTGTGTTTAACTTTCAGAGTCAATCAAAGATGGATTTTGCTAGTAGACTTGACCATGAGGGGGAGCGGTTCAAGGAGTTGCAAAAGATTTTGCATGAGAGAGATGAAGAGATAGCCCACTTAAAGTAATCATAATTACAAATATGTACATATAGCTTACCGACTAGCAATATATTAATCAAATAAAACTTTTTAAAACTATATTTAGATCCGTTAACACCGATCTTCAGGAAAAGTTGAGGCAAGAGCAACAGAAAGATGCAGTGATTCATCAACTGCAAGACCAAGCCAGGCACTATCAAGTTCAGACAGAAACTCTTCAGAGAGAATTGGAAATTTTTAGAAGGAGGCTAAGGACCCCATCACCATCCGTACGCCCTGCCTCTGCTCAGAGCGCACCTGACGACGGACAGTTCCCTGTGGTTCACGGGTCAGGGCATGGTCACAGTGCTGATTGCCACGAACACCATCACGAGGAATGTCACACAAATGATGGTGGACAATCTTCATCAGCTAAATTGGCAATCGACCAAGGAGCTCCTCAGGATCATCAAACCCACGAATCCATTGAGAGCGACGAAAAAACTGAGACTGATGCTCACAACCACAGTGCTTCATGTGACCACGATCACCACCATCACGATCACAGTCACGGGGATCATGATCATTCGGATAATCACCACGATCATGCTCACGAAGGGGAAGGCTCAGACGTAAACGTTGTTGCTCCACGGGGCCCCGCTGACGAAGTAACAGAGTTGAAAAAGACATTACACCGTCTCGAATGGGAAAATCTTACTTTCAGAAACGAGCTGGATGTTTTGGCAGTTGATGCAAAACAAAAACGGAGCTACGAAGAAAAGTGTGCCTCACTTACTGAAGAAAATGAAGGTTTGAAAAAGCAGGTGGAGCAACTCGAGCATGTTATCATTCAGCTTCAAGGAGAAAACGATACCATCGGTAAGTCCCTGATAAAGAACGATCCGTAAAAACTGTATTGAATCTATTGTTAAGTATGTACATATTTCGTTTATTTTAGGGGACTACATAACCCTCTACCAATCTCAAAAGCTGGCACTGAGAGAATGTGCGAAGGAGAAGGATGCACAACTTGAGTATCTGGCAAAAGAGAGAGAAATGTTGATTCAAAGACTCGCAGACTTAACTGCGCTAGTTAATGAGCTGAAAGATTCGAGGTCAGAAGCTGGTTCCCAGTGTGCCGATGACCACATGCACTCCCACCTTGATGTACCTCACAATGAAGGAGTTGGAATGCCGGGCGGCAAAAGGCAGATTGAAGGGAAAATTAGGGACTTGCTAACTGAAATTAGTAGTTCTTCTCTTATGGAAAATTTTCACCCTTGTGCGGTCTGCTCGGGCAGGCTAATGACGGTGTGAAGTGTTTTTTAGTTTGCATCGTTGTTTTTTTTTATAACATCGCATGTGTCTTATTTGAGGCAGTATAGCAACTTTTCAGTATCAAATTAATTTAGTTACACTTGTGTAAAGTTTATGTTATCTCACTGCCTTCAGTCTATATTATGTGCAATCAGGTTGATGGTTCATTGAGTTTGCTATTCAACCCAACTTTTACAAAAGAGGGAAAAAGAATTTCGGAGGCATTTAGTTTCTAAATTGTATGACTATTAATTGTTTTCTTCCGAAAAAAAACACGACCAAAGACCAAGAATGGCAAAGAGTTTAGTTAAAGTTAAAGTATATGTACCGGGCGTAGGACTTTCCTCAGCAGCAAGTACATTAGATGATGTAAAAGGTTCTTTCGTTAGTTAAAGTATATGTATTGAAAGTATTTAATCATACTAACTTATTTAAAGCTTTCCAATATCAATGTAATGCGTATGACTTTCCTCAGCAGCAAGTACATTAGATGATGTAAAAGGTTCTTTCGTTAGTTAAAGTATATGTATTGAAAGTATTTAATCATACTAACTTATTTAAAGCTTTCCAATATCAATGTAACGAATAATATTGCTAAAAATTGAATGTATTGAATATCTCTGTAATATAAGAGCATGCTAGTGTACGTAAATGTATTACACCACATAAATTATTTTATTTAAAATGCTTTACCAAAAATGTAAGAAAAGCTAAATTATGACACACGAATTTAAAAAAATAAAAGACAAAGTAGGTATTACGTACAAAGGAGATACGAATGTTTTTGTGACATGATTTTAAAGCAACTGTTAATTGTTCAAATCTTTAGAGAAAATCTCCATTTTAAAATCCACTTATTAGTAGGAATTGAATGGATATTCAGGGTGTTCAGTCACACCTTTAAAAGCACGCGCAGTGAAAGATCGTCCATCCAAGCCTTTGTCTAACTTTTGGAGTGCCTGCATGTCCTCTTCGGATAATTCAAAGTCAAATATCTACAAACCACAGAGACTAATAAGTAATTAGGAATACTTTTGGAATCGGAGGCATAGAAAATAGAAGCTTTAAATTGACCTCTATATTTTGACGTAAACGTTCTGGATTGGTGCTTTTGGGAATGCAGACGATGCCTTGTTGCGACAAAAATTTGAGCAGAATTTGTGACGGTGACTTTTCAAGTTTGGTGGCTATATCTGTCACAAGGGGATCCTGAAGTAGGCCAAGCTCATCAAATTTCCTGCAATCCACAGCAAAGCATTCACAAATATGCGCATATTAGTTAAGAAATCGTTTTGCCGTTAGAAAATAATTGCTCACAATCCCTTCTTCTCGAACAACGCTTTCCTCCCGGGAGAGCCAAGGGGAGCATATGCACACAAAACGACTTTGTTCGTTTTGCAAGCTTCCTGCAAAGGTTTTTGCTGGAAATATGCGTGCAACTCCACCTGCGTTGAACATACATTTAGTACAGAATACGTCCAGTCAAGAAATTGTACTTTTCCAACACTTTCTTTATCTCACTATCTCACCTGCAAGTTTACGGGTGGAATTCGTGCGTTTTTAATTGTTCGTTCGAGCTGTGCTATGTTGTAGTTTGACACTCCAATGGATTTGGTCAGGCCAGCGTCAACTTGCGCTTCCATCTGCTTCCAGATCGCATCCAAGTCAGTTTCATTATCAAGCATAATAGCTCCATCCTTCATTGGTGTCAACTCAGTGTCATTCACGTACTGATAACCTATCGGGGAGTGGATTAGGTACAGGTCCACATAATCCAGCTTTAAAGCTGCTAGAGATTTTTTGAGGAAGTAGGAAACGCGATCAGCAGTCATCCCGATTCCTGGAAGCTAAACAAATTCAAATAATTCATGGTCAGTCAGAAAATTATGTCCGACTTTACTAAATTTCCACATAAAACGTTGGCACACTTTTGTCACTATAAATAACTCCTCCCTTTTGACTTGGCCAGAGGATAGCCATCTCTCCAGCACTCGTCCTATAATTTCCTCGTTAGTGTACAAATAGGCTGTGTCAATGTGCCGGTAACCGGCCTTCAGTGCTTCTTCCAAGGCATTTTCCAACTCGGACTCGTTTGTGACTTGCCAAGTTCCTGGAAACCAAAAAATGAAATCAAATACTTTTTGCAGCATTTTTAAACGTACTGCATCAAGTAGTAATTGATTTTTTTACCAAGTCCAAGTGCGGGCATTTTCTGTCCATTGCTCAATTCGAAGAAGGATGCACTCATTGTTCTTGATTGAAAGTTGACGAAATACTTGAATGCGACTAAATGTGCAAAGAAGATTAAAAGTCGTGTGGATGTCAATTGCCTAGTTATGAAATTGTAGACGGCCGTGGTCATTCTCTTTGACACTGACTGACATTATCCATATGGAAAAAGAAAGCAGAGAGATGAGAGATGCTGGCATACAACTCTGCTGATGATGATAAAAAATAGGCACCAAAATAACACCTTTTGGTATTATGTTTTTGGATCCGGATGGGCTCAGTAATAAACTGTACGCTGAAGACTTCTTGTAAGTGCAGTTTAGTTATATCTTGCGAGTCACAACTTGTGACACACAATGTGTTTAATTGAATTCAGTTTTACTAATTTAGTTCATTGATTGATTATACACGTTTAAAACCGCGGATCTCAGGTAATGAGGCAAATTTTGTATCTTAAAGGTTCTTCCATGCTACATGTTTAACTGATTTTGTATAAAAGTAGGTATGCAAAGATGCTCCTTTCATTATTCCATTCGTTAAAAGTGCAAGATAACGAATTGTGTCATTGACATCAACAAATCTTTACATGATCCCTTTCATTTTCCACTGATTGTTGACACACAAAAATGAACATATCAGAATGAAAAGGCCTTCATTTCTGTTCTGTGTGATTCTGAGAGGACATGCCGGAATCAGTCAGTCAGTATGCACACACTTGTTTGTAATTTGTAATCTCCAATTGTGTGACGTGAATGGGTATCTACATATATGTATGTACATGTGCGAAGAAAAGTTATGCAATTACATTGAATCATATAGTATTGCGTGCATTGTATGAATGAGTAGAAGTTGAGTCTTTCTTGATGGGACAAAAAATGTAGAGTGCACAAAAACTGCATGCAACTCGATTTTTTTATTTAAACGAATTTGATTCGCAGGAATTGTTTTTAAAAAATACCGACAATAAATAAACGATAATAACGATTTGTCCATTTTGAATAAGGGACACACGAGCAAACGAGAAACTACATAAATACCGTGTAATGTATGAAGAGAAGAGAGGTAGAAATCGGGAATGGAATTCAAGATGACTTTTCTGCAGTAATGATAATGAATAATTTTCAACAAATGAAATGAAAATCGACCTTCTAGATCTTAAGTTGAACAAACATTTCTCATTTATTCGTACCGGAAAAGCCCTGGATAAAAACTGATATAGGCTTATCCACCGTTATCATAATCAGCATAATGAATGAGAACTCAGGAATATACTGCGACAAAGTTCCGTAATGCTTGATTAGTTTGTTCGGATATTTTTATACATTCAGTTGGATGTTTATTCACATCGTATTTTAATTAATTTATAAATTAGTCCCGCTAATCAAATACGTTTCATTTGCAGATAGAGAAATTTGTGAGAAAACTTTTGCCAATAAGGGAATCGTTAGCAATTCTCCTGAGTTAGTACAATGGCTTCCAAACTCGAAGTTCCGCCAACACCGGAAAAGCCTTTGACGATTGCAATCTTGGGAGCTGGCAACAGGTATGCCACATAGTTTGTTAAAATCCGCTTGCTCTAGTTAGATATTTATTACATATAATGCATATTTTTAGAGGGCAGGTTTACGCGGAATTTGCCACCGCGTACCCAAGTTTGCTGAAAGTTGTGGCCGTAGTTGATCATCATGAATTCCAATGCCAAGCAATGGCCAAGGTTCATTTTAATTTCGATATTTTTAACATAACATTTTCAAACACATTCAGTTAATATGATCTCTTTGGATTTTAAAATTTCTATCTCTGGTTTAGAAACACGACATCCCTCCTCAAAATATGTTCCGAGAGTGTTCTGAAGTAAGTACATGCGTAATAGATTATCACGTCGCGTCGTTTATATTGGCTTTAATTTTCATGTCAAATTGGTCGGTAAAACTAATTATTTAAATGATTATTTATTCCAGTTTATTAAAATGCCAAAACTTTGTGATGCAGTTGCAATCTGCACCACAGATCGGGAACACACAGTGCCTGCAGTTGGTAATGCACTAATATTGATATTTAAAAACCATAAAAATGTGTCAGAATTTTTGTATAAATTGTTTCTATTTGTCATTTCTTTGGTTCGTGGTTTTCAGCATGTGCCAATCTCAAGTACCATATTCTGCTGGAGAAGCCAATGTCAACCAACATTAAAGAGTGTGTGGAGATTTGCGAGGCTGTTGTAAAGAACGACGTTATTCTTGCCGTCGGCCATGTTCTTCGGTACACTACGTACACAAAGGCGCTCAAAAAAATCTTGGATTCAAAAGTTCTTGGGGATATCATCAATATTCAACATTTGGAACCAGTGGGATTTTGGCACTTTGCACATTCTGTAACTACTTTTTAATATGAAATTCTCACATGATTAAAGATGAAGTTCATGATCATGAAAATGTATGCATGTATTAAAAAGGTTTGCGTATATGTACATAGTTTGTTCGGGGTAACTGGCACAATGAGGCGGATTCGTCCTTTTCTTTGTTAGCAAAAAGCTGTCATGATATCGATTTGATTGCTTACTTCATGGACTCAAAATTCAAGGTAAAAAACTGACAATACTATAATGAAATTTGAGCTTGACTCAAAAACTTAAAAACACTTACTTAATTCTATTGTAGAAAGTCTCTTCATTCGGAAATCTTTCGCATTTTCGGAAAGAAAATAAACCAAAGGCCGCAGGAAATGCAGTGTAAGCTTTTTGCCGTAAGAATATTGCTATTTGTATGTGAAAGTACGCTGTAAAAGTTTGTTTTCTCGAGTAAAATCGCTATTGCACTCCTTTCTTTAGAAATTGCCTTGACTGTGCGTATGAAGCAAGTTGCCCCTACTCGACCAAAAAGATTTATATTGAACCTCATATCGAATTCGGCTGGAAAGGATGGCCAGTTGATGTGATTCAGCCGAAAGGAGTTGTTGGTAACTGTTTTGAGTTTTGAGTAATGATTTCTTGGAAGAATTACTTTTTAACCTTTTTTCATTATCCTTGTTCTTTAGATGTACACAGAATCCATGTGCTATCGGAAGGTATTTATAGCAATCAAGGACTTTTTACGAGTTATCATGAGCGTAGAAAATTACTTTAGAGATTTTTAAACAGACAAAAATATTTGGAACGCGAGGTGAGCTGGAAGGAGACGGAGATGATACTTTGAAGCACTTTGACTTTCTATCTCGTTCTTCAAGGCAAGTTTCAAGCAGAAGTTCAAAAATAAAGATATCGATTTATACATAAATATCATTTTTATTTTTAAAAAAACTCAGAGTCATCAAGCCCAGTGAAAGTGAAGCGAATGACGTTGACGCCAAAAGCGGCCATGGAGGAGGCGACTTTGGATTGATTCGGGCATTCACTTATGCCTGTCTCACTGGCAATAAAGAATGGGTTCTTTCAGGCGCTAACGAAACCCTTGGTAAAATAAATTGAACGATATTGTAACTTTAAAAAAAATTGCCCACATGCATACAATAATGGTAATCTTTTCTATTTAGATTCACATATTTATGTGTTTGCTGCGGAACACGCTAGGAGAACGAGTAGTGTGGTCGATATCAAAGAATTTAAAGGAACGCTGCCATTGAACAGACTTGCATAACACTAGAGCAAACTCCTTGTAGTCAAGTTATGTCAAGTCTACTGCGCTATAATTGTTCAATGTTCAATATTGTAAAATATGAAAGGAAATTAATGATTTAATAAAATCACTATTATAACATAACTATCTAAAGCACACTATACGAAACCTACTCCAACATTTTCATGAACCGCACATGTCCCCCTTCTCTCCACAGATTGAGGTAGATCATGGTTCGTTTCCATAGGCATTGTAATGCGAATGCAAAGGTATGTCTTCTGTGTGATCAATATCACTTCCGCTTATGTCTGGAGCTATTTTTACTCTTCAACGTCGTGATCTACGATTCTCGACAATTCGACCAACAACACAAAACAAGACTTTATCGTCAAACACTACATTAGCAAAAAATTATCATCAGCACTATAAAGTTACTTCCAGGTTTAAAAAATATTTGGAAATTAGTGTGAGGGTAATCCCGAAAAGATGGACTCCCCAACATGCGTCTCGGAAACTCGGTTGCAACGCTCAGAGCAGAGTCTTGGGAAAAACGGGCATTTGAATAAAAAGACTCGCAAGAAAAAGGACGACATTAAAGAACTCAAGTTTGAGCTGCCGACGATTCCTACCGTGAGAGGAGCATACATTAGCATCCTGTTTGAAATTTTGATGTGAGAATAAATTGTCATATTGTGCTATTCATAAAAACAATCTGCAGATTGGAAAGTATGGAACCGACATTTGGAAAGAGCATCCTTTGATGCACTACTTCGGTTTCGAGCAAAAGCGGAAGCAAGACCAAGAAGTTGTCATTCGTCACGGTAAGAAGGTGAAAGCGACAATCGCAGATGCTGTTCAAAAGCGGCTGGAAAAGGAAAGGGTGAATCAGTTCGATGACGAGGAGGAGAAGCTGGAAAACTTTTTGACTCAGGATGACTTTGTCGAGTACTTGCGAGACAGTGTCCGCTCAGCTCCTGTCAATCCTCTGCAAAATAGTTGGGAGCAAAAGATTTGCTCGGTATGCCATGTCTGGAAAAAACCATATGATTCAGCTCGTTAAAAATGCTAAAGTAACATTAAAGTTTAAAATTCTCTACAGTTGATAGCCAAGAAATTTAAGCTACGTCATCCGGACTCGTACAAAGCGTTGAGAAGAGATGTTCGGACGAGGTATGAGCAGGT
>JAHZMY010003029.1:0-18870 GCA_027743915.1 Seira sanloemensis | reverse complement strand
TTTAATTATGTATGTAAATATAAATTGAAGGGTCGTAGCCATTTACATATAGTGTTTAGGCGATAATGAAATTCACGATTTAAATTATGCTTCTCATAATTTTAATTGGCTATTAAATTTAATCACGGGACTGCACTAAAATGTAACATCCATCAATCCATAATTATTTTATTGTAATACTAGCCCAATTTAAAAAAAAATCTGGGGGAAACTTGTGACTAATCTTCGTCATGGGTGGAATTACCCAGGGTTGTGTAATTAATAATTAGTGACTTTTATTAGATTCATTAAAAATAATTGCTGCATAAATTGACTCAATCAGAGTTGGCGAATTTTTAATTGTTGAGTTTAAAAAGCTGAATTGAATTATTCTATTATCAGGGTTGGCTAATTAATTTTTTAAAGCTGAATTGGCTAATAAAAGTTGAGTAACTATCAGTTACTTATTTTTTAAAATTGAAGTAATTAATAAGAATAATTCAATTTGGTTAAAGTTTTTTTAGAAGGCGAATTAATTAGTGATTCGTTTTATTTATCAGAGTTGGATAATTAATTACCAATTGATTGTTTGAGGAAACTAATTGATACTTTGGCTAATTATAAAAAAAGGATCATTCACGAAGGGCGAATTAGGAAATATTTATTTTGTGGTGAGAGTTGACCACGTAATACCTTATTTTTTAATGTTAAAAATTCCTTACTAACTCAATTTATTAGTAATTATCAATGGTATTCGACTCCTTTCTTAAAAATTAAATCAGCGGAATTAATTAAAGATTCATTAATGTTATATTCAAAGTTGTTTAAACTATCAACTTACTTACATGTATCTTTAAATTTTAATTAATTAATACTCAAATTCCAATAGATTTAAATCTACTCAATTTCCGCGTTTTATAAAAAAATAAACTAAGTCTCGAACATACACACATATATAACCAAGAGAATAATTTGACCAACTCTGATAAATAAATTGAATTTGCTAAACATTTAGCCAATAAAAATTACTTTTAAATTTTCCAAAGCCAAATTATTCACAAATTTACATACTTCTTAGTCTAACTGACAAACTAGTATAGTAAATTGAACAACACTGTACCTGTGGTCCATGTGGTCCAGGTCCCGAGCCCCTCGTCTCCCCATGCCTATCGCCCTGCATCAGCTCCTCATCCTCCTCCTCTTCAACTACTTCCACCTTAACTTTCTCCTCCTTCCTCGCCTCCTCCTTCGCCTCCCTCCGGTGAAAGTTCCTCGTGGCCGAGAATACCTTCCAGAGCGTTCGTGAACTCCGTCCACGGCTTGTTCATCGACGCCGTTGAGAGGAGACATTTCGTCGTCACGCTCGTGCAGAGGGACAGGCAGGGCTTGAAGGCCCTCTGCTCGGCGCACACGGGACACTGCACCATCAGCGAGAGGGAGTGGAGGCATTCTTGGGTGGAGACATTTCGTCGTCACGCTCGTGCAGAGGGACAGGCAGGGCTTGAAGGCCCTCTGCTCGGCGCACACGGGACACTGCACCATCAGCGAGAGGGAGTGGAGACATTCTTGGGGCACTTTGATCTGAAATTTGGAAAAGAGAACAATTTTTTTTTTAATTTAAAATATAAAATCGAGTTTTGTTATGTTACGAATAAGAAATCATTTGCAAAATGAATGATGTTGGGTTCGAAAAGGGGAAAAACTAAACCTGGTAAATACCGGTATAATCCAGTAAATACCATTTTGGATGTATAAAGAAAGCATCGCTGCATAAAAACTGTCCTAAACTCCGAAACCATATATGTACAATCCAAATACTGGGAAAACTCAATGGCTGGGGCATTCTGAGACTAATAATGTAATGCAGTTGGCGGACGTTTCGGACAGTTTTGGAATTTTTCCCAGAAAACGCACTTTTATGTGAACTACGTATCGTTTACGTGAGAATTCTGCGTGCTTTCATACTTTCTTATTGTAAAAAGAATTCTTCTCTTGGCAAAGATAGCTTGTTGTTTCATAACGGTTAGAATAAAAAACGCATTGAATTGGTCACACGAAATTATTGCAAAGTTTTTTGAAACCAAATTGTAACCAATTCTTGTTGCTTCCACCTAAACCATAACTTTACTTTCGTGGTAAATTTAAGGGAATTTTTTGAAATCGGAAGACTCATTAACTACATACTTTTTGGGGCAATATGAAACCAAATGATTTACCCAGAGAATTATAGTGCATTAAAATTTCCCGATCGAAACGTGATGTCTGAAACCAACTCCGTCCAAAACGTGCAAAAAACTCATTTCCAACGCATTGTGCTATTTGTCTCATATTGTCCTAATCATTGAGTATTTCCCATTCTAAATAGTGTTGAGATTTTTCCAGCGTTGGAGTTTTTCCCAGTGGTTCTTTCCGGGAAAGAGTCGAATAGGTACAAAACTACCCAACGACGTCCGCTGAATGCATTACACATTTTTGCCTCACACATTGCCCCAGTCATTGAGTTTTTCCCACATTTAACATTGTGTACATTACATGGCTTCCGAGTTTTGGACAGTTTCTCAGGCAGCTGGGTTTTGCTTGAGTCCATTATGGTATTTACCGGATTTTACCCTTTTCCGATCCTAATCCTACTTTATACATTATATGGCAATGGGGTTTAGGGACAGTTTTGCCCATCAAAGTTTTGGACGTCCAAAATGATTTTCCCCTTATTACCCATTCACAGGTTCTCCCAAATCCAACATCGCAAACAATAATATAATTTTTAAAAAAAATTAAATATACCTTCTGTAAGTTATTGAGGACCCTATCAGCCTCCGACAGGCCTTTGCGCCAAGGCCCTGGTGGCGACGAAGGAGCGTCGCAGACTAGAAACGATCTGCCGGTGGAGGTCGCCCCCCTGCTTCTCATTCACCACGATGGTGGCGCACGACAGGTAGGCGTCGTCGAAGTCATACTGGGCGTTCAGAACCTCGAACATTTTCCGCGTCAGGATGGCGAAAAACTCGTTCAGCTTCGCCTCGAGGGAGTCGCGCCCGGTGTCGTAGTACGTCTCCAGCGTGGTGAACAGCGCGTGGAAGATGGGCGCGTGCTGGATGTAGAGCATGCCGTACCTATAACGAAATCGTTAGGAAAAACCGAGTCAAACTTTATATTCATATTTCTGTGTCACTTTGGGTGGCACACAAAATTAGAGTTAGTGATTGGTCAGATCGCCATGGGAAATAATGGGACATCCCATATTTTCCACCCACTCAAAATTTACGATGAAATGGGAAATAATTTTTGCAGCTGGGAAATTGCAGACAACAATTTTGTAGTCAATTAGAAAGCTGCATTTTGCCACCTATTCCTGGTGCTATAATAGCATTTTTGCCTAGTATATAAAATATATTTTCTTGCGATAATTGACATATGGCCGGAAAATACCGCGGACTCGTTTTGACAATCATCATATGCACCCCAATTCGCGGTAATCCATCGCCCACTCAAATTGCAAAAAGTAGTACTTTCGACTAGTGTTAGGCCTGCCGTTAAACACGGTACTAGATCCTATTACGAACAATTACCTAACCACTTTAAAATGAAGGCCAATTTAAAATATGCAGACTGCACAAATAATCGCAATTAGAAGACACAATTTTTAATCAGTTATCAATATTTAAAGTCAATGTACAATTTTATTTCCGAAATCCAAATTCGCGCACACTCAAGACTTCTTGCTGACTGATCGAACTACTATAAACGGGTTCGTGACCCGGTTACCAGGCCATGTTCGACATGGACATGGCTTCCAGGGTAAAATTCCCACACGCATTTCATCCATGGGTTTTTTCTTTCCGTGGTCCGGTTTTTCCATGATACTTTTCTTCCACGAGACTTTTTTACATGAAGCTTTTCTTCCAAGAAACCTTTCTTCCATGAAACGTTTCTTCCAAATGTCAGAATGTACATACATGCCAGGAAAAAGTCTAACAACAAAATTACCTGTTGCTATGATTTTCGGGGCATGTAAATTCTGGCATTTGGAAGAAACGTTGTATGGAAGGATTGTTTTGTGGAAGAGAAGTTTCATGGAATAAAGAAAAGTTACGTGAAAGAAAGATTTCTAGGAAGAAAAGCTTCATGTAAAAAGGTCTCGTGGAATAAAAGTATCGTGGGAAAACCGGACCATGGAAAGGAAAAACCCATGGAAGAAATGCGTGTGGAAATTTTGTCCTGGAAGCCATGTCCGTGTGTGAACTTTCCACTAAAAACATCTTGTTTTTCGACTTACTTCTACCCTATTCCACAGTATTCACTTTTGAGGCTATTTGAAACATGTGAATGTATTTATCCATCCAAAAATCTACATTTTACTGAATTCCAAGTAAATAGATTTTTTATATTGTTTAATATGCTTAATCCCTAAATGTATTTAAAGAACAGAGGTTCGTTCACGAGGTTCGTTCAACCACAGATGTGTAGATTTAGACAAGGTCATTTTTTCCATGGATATTTTTATTTTCAAAAAATTAGCAGAAACTATAATAAGTTAGTGTTACGGAGACTTTCACAGGTTCACCTGCATCCGATGATATTTCCAATCTGATGGCATAAAAATTGTCGAAGGTGATGTGTGACAATTTAAAAAATAAAATCGCATTTCTCGACTCAGCTCAAAGTATACAGTCGATTGTTACATCATTTGCGTGAAATTAGCTTGTCAAAATCAGCAATTCCGTTATTCATTACGAAGGAAAGGATTTTTTGTAGTGGAAGCCAATTTAAGCAAAAACTGTGTTAAATTCAAGAACTTTGAAAAATGCGAAAAACTTCCTGCTGCAGTAGTAAACTGGCTTCTTTAAACTCAACGATTGTTTTCTCTTGTATCAAGTTTTTGGGGAAAATGAAATAATTGTTTCTGCGGCAGTCATGATTTTTTTAGGAAGTTTTAAAATATACGGTGGCTCCTTCTCTTCTTGGCATACTATTTCCTTGTCTTTAGTAAAAAAAAATTAAAAAACCTAAAAACAAGTTTGAATTTAAAAAAAACTCCTTCAAATCACCAGCCTAATTATTTATCGTATTTTTTAGACCCAGAATGTTGAAAAATGTGTGCACGGATACGGAATGGCGCACGCAGAAATTAATTGTATCTAAAATCATTTCAACTACAAGGGGAAAGGGGTGATGTGAGATATTTTCTTCTAGTATTTTCCGGGACAACCTTAGATGTTTGACGCAGAAATATCTAAAATCCCCTGAAAAAACGAAGTATCGACGACGTCCACCCTGGGAGGTTCTGAAGGAGGTATAATCTCCACTTTTTCAATAAAAAATGTCGATTGCCAATGACCTTTGACCAAAATGCCCTTCGACTTTTTTTTAAAAAAATAGTCCTCTTTTTATTATCAATGAACATTTAAAAACAATTGAAAGTGAACTCACGTCCTCTCAAACATGGCGTGGAAGCTTCCATGCGCGCGACTCAGCAGGTCCTTAAAGGTCACGTCAAACTTCCGCTTCCGCTCCTTGAAGATCTCCGCCGCGGTGGCCAACTTGGGTCCCATCCACTTCTCATTGAACATCGTCGCAATCTCGTTCCTCTGCGTCACCGTGTCCACACTCTTGCAGCACTTGAGGCCCCTCGGCCCCGTGCTGCCCATGGGGCAGCCACTGCCCCCACTGCCTCCATCCTCACCCCCACTAGTGGAATTGTAACTCCTCTGCGACTCCATCGACGAAGTGGAGGTGAGGGAGGTCAGCGACGGACTGTTGTCCCACCAAGGGTAGGTGAAGCCCTTGTTCCGGATGATGTTGCCGATGCCGTTGCACTCCCTGTCACTGAGGCTGTGCCTCGACCCACCACCACCCCCACCCCCTGCTCCAGATGAAGGGCTCTTCGCCGCCATGACTACTGCTGTGGGTGGCTGGGACACGGTCGAGATCAGAACTAGGAGGAGGATTGAAGAGGATAAGCACTGCGGGGTCATCTCCATGGAGATGGAGATGGAGGGGAGGAGCCATCTTCTCCGACGCTTGGAGAAAATTGTGTGGGTCGATGACTCCTGATACGAGAGGGGATTGGTTTTGGCGCTCATTTTGAAAGTTGAGGAAGGGAGGACGGACGTGCGAGATTACTTTTAAGAATACTTTTTTTTGCCCGGGGCGGTTCAAGGTTAAAGGTGGAAGCTGTTGTAGGGTTGGGATTGTTTTTGGAGTTTTTAAAGGTCGGGATCACTTTTGTGGGAGTTTCCAACCGTTTTTCCTGTCTACGGCTGATGCGATTGGCAGTTTGTGTTGGCGCGCATTTTTAAAAATTGAAGGAGGGACGGAGGAAACGTGTGAAGGTGGCTGTTTATTTTGCCTGGGGCGGTTGGAGTGTTGGAGGTCAAGGGTTAGGACAGTTTTTGGAGCCAAGTTTTCCCCTTGGGTGCAGCTACCTGGAAGGAGTCTTTCTCATCATGGGGGTCATGATTATCCAGATTTTAACCAGACTCCAGGGTAATTTGCATATGGAATAGGGGGTAGTTAGGGGTTCCAATGGATTCAGGACAAGTAGACGTAACTAAGGTAAAAGTTGGAAGTGACAGTGGCAATAAAGAAGGAAAGAGGAGAAAGCTCTAATTTCCTCATATTGCGGGTAATTTCTCCTTGTATTCGCTTTCACTTTCACTTTCACTTGGAAGTTCCCCGGAAATTCGTGTTTTTTGTGAGGGACGGTTATAGGATTATGGGAAAGTTTGGAGAAACTCTGGAGAAAAACAAGTGCGACTTGATGATGTGGTTGAGAGTTCGGGGAGAGTTGACCATTTTCCCGACATCTTAGATGTGTGGAGGTGGTGAGAGTTCACGAGTCTGTGGGGAGAAAGAGAGAAAAGAGATGCAAATTACGAGACCATTCATATGTGAGAGTTCACGAGTCTGTGGGGAGAAAGAGAGAAAAGAGATGCAAATTAGGTGACCATTCATAATAAACATAGCCGAGAGTTCCTTGTAACTTGCGAACTTGTTCTATGTAAATTTTAGAGTTTTCTCAACGTAAATCTACATGAATACCTATGTAATTCCTGTAATTCTTTTGCTTGTTTGGGTGAAGCATTTTGTATAAATTTTAGGAGAAAAAGAAGACCGTTTTCTATTCATATTCGGCAGATTTGCGAAATATTTTTTTACCGGGGAAAAAGCGAATTGTCCATGTGCAAATTTTCCCTGCAATATTATTACCATCAACGTTCACTAGGGTTGGAATCGGGGAAAATTAAAGTTGGTGTTTACCATTTTGGACTCAAGCAAAACCTAACTGCCCATAACTGTCCAAAACTCCAGTGCCTCTGTGCCTCATATGTACAAAATGTAAATAGTGGGGAAAACGCAATGGCTGGGGGCATTGTGAGACGAATAATGTAATGCATTCAGTGAACGTTTTGGACAGTTTTGGACAAAGAAGTAGGAAACAGCCCAACACTAAATGTTCACATTAGGACGAAAAACGTGCATATTTTAAGATTTTAAAAAATTATCAGAAAAATGCCACTTTCTTTCTTTTACCTTTTCCTTTCCCAAAGCAATAAAATCACTGCTACAAATGATTTATGTATTATCAATCGTCAATCATGATTTATCGGAACGATTTCCTGTCAGCATTGTGGGCTTTATTTTATTCTGGATTTCCAGGTAAATTGCTTCACACGTCTCACCCATCTTGAGACTGTGCTACGTATCGTCGGTGTGACCTTCAATAGCACTAATTCCAGCCATGCAAAGGCACTAATTCCTATACATTTATATTGGAGTTAGTGCCTTTACATGTTTGCAAAAAAAGGAATTGGTGCCTTTACTTGTCTGCAAAAAAGGAATTGGTGCTATTGCAGGTCACACCGACGATATGCTTATTTTATTAGGAAGCCCTTATCATATCGTCGGTATGACCTGCAATAACATTAATTAATTTTTTTGCAGACGTGTAAGGGCACTAATTCCTATACATTTGCATTGGAATTAGTGCCTTTACATGTCTGTAAAAAAATGAATTTCCTAATGCTATTGCAGGTCACACCTACGATATAGCGTTTTAAAATAGAACGCCCTGCTTATACGAATGAGTGACCACGGCTGGATGATATCGTGTCGTGTCTTTCATAGTCTTATCGTGTATCAGTTATCAGTCCAGAGATGATGCATGGGTAATCGGTACACGAGGGAAAACAAACAAAAAAGTGACGTAGAAAAAAAGTTGTATGTTGTGTGCTGTATGTGGAGTTCACAATTTACATTTCATATCTCGTCTCATTCACACTCTCTCTCTCTCTCTTTCACGATAACTGATAAATGATTTTTATGTGCACGTACTAAGAAAATGGAAGTGAAACAGATTTTTCCCAGTCTCATCATCTTGGAGCCTGAATTGTGAGCTGTGTGGAGGAATTTATGTAATATTACGTATAATATTCAAGAATCAAGGGAGAGAGAGCAGAAAGGAAATTTATTAGCATTTATTATCCACATGAAATTGCTACGTTGTAAAATGCATACATATGCTGCACTTCAAATAGTTGCATCTTTATTGGAAAGGTAAACACCAATTATCTCGTTAACTAGAAGGTGGGAAATGGGAAATCAATAAAAAATTATTTGAATTTAAAGTGAATATTTTATGAATTATGAATATTTGAGAGTAAAAATAGTGTATTCAATATTTGATGCTTAAATTTTACATAGCACATTTTAGTTCATTCATTATTCACTGACATGGGAACGGTTTCAATCGCTATTAGAATTATGCAATCGAAGACATCAAATATTGTCAATTTGCATATGCTTATTAGGATCCAGGTGCTTGTTTTTTGTAAAGGGAAGTGGGTGACCGCGAGATTTAAATTAAGTTTTAAGTTATATTATTACATAGTTAATTGCAAAGGGACGTGCTAGGACATACATGTATATATACATACGTGCGTTACGTAAAATATTAATCTATTCAAATTTCCGAACAATGTAAAACCAAAACAATCCGTAATTGTACTAAATAGCAACAATTATAGTTCAACAATCCCACGCACACTACTCCAGTAATAAACGGTCCATCAAACTTGTAAAAACCAGTGTTGGATAAACACTGTATGTACTAATATAATTCAAATAACTTAAAGTTCTATTAAAATTTCTCGGTCGTCCACTTACAAGAAACGGGCACCTGGAGCGTAATCAGCGAAACATATGCGAATTGACTATAATTGATGTTTCAGATAGTACAATTCGACTAGCGATTGAAACCGTTCCCATGTCAGATCCTGATGCCAACTCACTAGCGCAGCCTCAAGAAGGGTATTGGATCACTTCAGATTTCTCCATAGCTGCCGCACCCGTACCATCGCAATACATTTGACGAGGCTTCACAGATGATTCCCACAAAGAAGATTGCCAAATGACACGATTGCCACTGGGATGATTGCCACTTGGATGATTCCCATCTAACCTAACTTAACCTGACCTAACGTAGGAAAAGTGGAAATCATGTTCAGTGGGAATCTTCCCAGGTGACAATCCTCCCGGGTGGCAGTCATTCAAGTGGGAATCGTGTCATTTGGCAATCATCTTTGTGGGAGTCATTTTGTCACCTTCATCACTAACTATCGAAGTGTCACTAGGAAAAACCGCCAAACAAGTTGGCTTGTTAACGAATACCGCTACGGAAATGTACAGATGAAATAATGTACAAATTTTTGGCTCAGATTCGTCGTTTATTTATTTGTCGTAAAAACTTGTATTTAAATTAGATTAGAGTCCAAATTAATTAAAATTCAGCTCGATTTCTTACAACGAGCCAATCAAAAGGTTTTAAGAATATTCATTTTAAAAGCAGGGAACAAAAATTTTAATCTGCAAATATTTTGTTTCAAATTCAATCAGATTTTATTTTCGAGGTCTAAAGGTCACGATATGCATTTTCAATCCTTGAATTATATTTCTAGCTATTTACTAATGCGTAAATGTTGATCTTTAAAGACTACGCTTCGCATGTGTACAGATTCAGATGCAGCCTTGTCGTCCTTATCGATATTCGAATACCGTGAACGACCAAAAGATAGCCGGGCTTCCAAAGATAGCCGGGTGACATGTCTACTGTATACACTGAGCCACTCAATTGCATACAATATATCAATCACATTTAAGTTTTTAGCCGGGCTTCTAAAGATAGCCGGCTTCCCAAAATAGCCGGGGGGAAAAGTCACCAAGAATTTTCCGTGTCGGCATTCAATCATCTGCCGATACGAAAAGCCTAGTTGCAAAGTGTAATTCATCTTAAAGCTGTAAGTTAATCTAACTACGCCTTTAAAAAGTTTGGTTACTTAAGGAACCCTGAAATGCCTTGCCAACCGATCAGGATTTTTACAAATGAATATGAGGATCTGGCCAAACTTATTGTGCGGTATGCATCATAAATTTCCCAAGAATTTTCCAATTAATTACTAGCTATGATGCTTTCCTTTGATCCATTTTCCACTTTGATCTTGCTTTCATCAACTCCACTGACGGATATCCTTGAAAAGCGACAAGAGCTCCTTGAATAAGCCCATGAAAATTTGCTCACAAGAGAAAGGTCAAAGGAACGATCGAACAATGTGTGGCGTCATCAAACGAGCTAAGTTTGCCACCCGTTTTCCAAAAAGTTTTCAAAAATATGCGGATAGTGTAAATTTGTAATTGCCACCTCGACAAAAAAATCTGCTAACAACTACAATTTATTTTGAACATGTGGGTAAATAATATGCAGATTGTAGCTATTTATTCTCCAATTTCTCCAAACGCTGGGAAAATTCGCATTCGCAAATTTCTCTCATGTGTCGTCGTCGTCTTTTTCTTCTTTAGAGTGCACAGTGGTCCGTTGAAATAAATATCTATTACGATTCACCCCTACGTAAAGAAATTAGTAAAATTCAAAACGTGCGCAAAACCAAATCTAAGTGTTGCACATGGTGGAAAATCGTCTTTTTTTCTTATTATATGCAGGAATTGCCCAACTCCGAAGTGGTATTTTCAAAATAGGGCAAAATTGACTCTCTCAACTTGTAAACTTTAAGTTTGAGATTCGGCGCTCTAAGGTGTCACCTTGTGACCCACACCAGGTTGTATTAGTCCCAACTGTCCGCTTTCTAACGGGACCAACGATATGTGTGCACGATTACGGAACAAGGAGATATTTGACTTTGAATATTGCCAGATCCATGATATTCTGAAATTTAATTTACGTTTCCTTTAGAATTCTGCTGTTTTTGCTGTAAAAGTACTTAAAGCGTCATTTTAAAAAGAATGAAACATGTTTGAGCCAACTTCACTATGATTTGAAAGCTACATTCGAAACTTCTGTCTCGCGATACGGTTGATATGCGATATTCAAAGTCATATATCTCCTTGTTCCGCAACCGTGCACACGGATACCGTTGTTACCGTTAGAAAGAGGACAGTTGGGGCTACAACCTGGTATGGGTGGCATGGTGACACCTACTCGCACCGAATCTCAAACCTAAAGTTTCGAAGTTCAGCGAGTCAATTTATTTAAACGGGCCACTGTGGAGTGCCTGGAACGCTCTCATTTTTGAGTGCGATAATGCACGTTATTATTGAACTCAATGTGTTCATGTAAATATTTAATGAGAGGGCTCCCGGGAGTGTTTAGCCTTTCATAAAGATGAAGATGATGATGAATGAATTGTACCCTTGTATTCACATCTCCGTAAGCGCAAAGCACTGTAGGCTTTTGCTTCTCTAAACTGAATAAAAAATAATTTACATATACAAAGTCTCACTCTCACTCCTGTTTTCTTTTTTCTTAGGGAAAATAAACAGCAGAGGATGAGAGAGTAGAGAAGCGAGAGAAGACTGAAGAAGACTGAAGCTATGAGTTTGAATTTGAGACATGCCAAAAGACTAGGATGGATTTAGTACAACGGCGCTAGAATTCTGAGAATTTTCTCTTACCTCGAAGTCGACTTTATTTTTCTATAAAAAAGAAGCTCCGCTTTCGAGAAGCATTTACCATATTTCACATGAAGAATCTTGTTTTGAAAATTAAATTAGAAATTGTGCCTGGAGCTACTTTGTATTTCTCGGGATCTTGGATTTTCAGAGTTTTGCGTTGCTCTGGAAGTTTAGGATGCACAGTGGTCCGTTTAAATAAATATCTGGAATAGAATGCAATCTTACTGAAATTCAAAGAAATTTGGAAAATTCAAAACCTTTGCAAACCCAAATCCAAGTGTTGAACATGGTACACACAAATCGTCGTGCTGCTACCCAAAACTCCGATTTAACAAAATATCGACCGTGAATACGGAAATTTGGCTATTTGCATCCAGTGTTGTCTGGAAAAATGGCTATATGATTTTTGCTTAACATGGAAACACTATAAAAAATCATATAGTCATTTTTCCATACGACACTGAGTGCATATTGCCATTTTTCCGTATTCACGGTCGATATGTGGAAAGTATCTTTCCCTTCAAACAAAGCCTTTTTAAGCCTGAAACTAAAGCACTCACAAAACCCCGCCTTCCGCATATTTCGACATCAGAAGGCAGGTGAAAGCACTCGCTTTTCTTTAATAACTCATCCGTATGAAAAATGTATTCATGATGTTCCTCCAAGCCAAGCAAATTCCCCTCTTGGGTTCTGGACCTGTGCGTGCCTTTACAAACTCATTTGGACTTTCTCCTGCTAACTAAAATACATAATGTATTACTCTCACACATACATACATACATACATACATAGAATACATTTGCATATATAGTCCATCTAAGGCTGGAGTCGGTGAAAACTGGATTTGATGTTTACCGGCAAAAATCTGAGGTAATTGTCATTTTGGACTGAAACAAGAACATACTGCTTGTAAAACTGTGCAAAACTCCAATGCCATACTTATGCACAATGTAAAAATAGGGGAAACTCAGTGACTGAGGGTATTCCGAGACAAAGTATTATGTGTGATGCATAAAACGTTTTGGGGTAGTTTTGAGCATTTTAAACTTTTCCTCGGGAAAAGGGTAGTTTTATCCCTCTGGTAAAAACCTGTGTCTGGGAGAAACTAGCGGTAATCGTATGCAAGTGTTAATTATTGACCATAAAATTGAAGAAAAACAGCAACAAAATTTGCAATCCGTCATCACGACGCCCGTCCTTGACTTGGTTGCGGGTCAAGTATTATATAATGCAGCAGATTGAGAAGAAGGACCCTTCTAATGCAGATTACATATCGACAGTGAACATGAAAAATTGGCTATATTCCCAGAGTGTCGTCTGGAAAATGGTTAATTAAAATGCACATCACATAACCTTTTTTCCAGACGACATAAAATTCATATAGCCATTTTCCCGACGACACTCTGTCATATAGCCAATTTTCCTTACTCACGGTCGATATGTCAAAGTTCAATGCTCAGAGAACTGAGTTACACTTAAGCAAATGAAATATTGGGCAGCTCAATAAAGCCCATGTGAAAACGACAGTTTCAATTAGAACTGCGTGCCGCGTCTGCGCACTTCCTCCGCGATTCAGGATTTTTTTGCACACGAGTAGTTTCTCGCAAGGGACTTTCTATGGATGGATGTGATATCTTATCATGACATACAGGATCCAACGAGTATTAGGCCAAAGCTCAACCTAAATCGGCCATTTGTCATAGGGCAACAAAAATACATGGGCGGAAATGGAGTCTTTGGATTTTGCTTGAACTTTGGCGAAAAATTCGTTGGATCCTGCATGTCATGATCATGAAAAGATATCACATCCATTCAAAGAAAGTCCCTCACGAGGATCTACTCGGGTGCGAAAAAATCAGGAATCGGCGAGGAAGTGCGCAGAAGCGGCACGCAGCTAAAAATGCCGTTTTCACATGGGCTTTAATGAGCTGCCCAATCTTTCATTTGGTGAAGTGTAATTCAGGTTTCTGAGCTTTGAACTTTGACTTATGAATTCTGCAATAGCGCTTCCCGTCATCTCGATCTGAAGCATGTGATAATACTTGGCTCGGACCAAAGTCAGGGACAGGCGTAGTGATGACAGATTGCAATTTAAAAAAAATTATGAGCAAAAATTAACACTTGAATATATGTACGATTACCGCTAGTTTCTCCCAACCACATGGTTTTCCCGGTAGGACTCAGGCAGACTGGGGTTTTTCCGTCTATGTTGAAACTGGGATACAGTACCTTAAGATTTAATGCGGGGCAGCTGCATGCAGTACCTTAAGGAAATACATGGATAATCTGCATGCAGTACCTTAAGAAAAGTGCATGTAAAGGCTAATGCAGTACCTTAAGAATTAGCATGGGAAGACTGCATACAGTACCTTAAGAAAATACATGGGGGAATTTGTATGCAGTACCTTAACTTTAATACGGTGCATCAGCATGCAGTACCTTAAGAAAAATACATGGAAAGGTCCAATGCTGTACCTTAAGGAAAATTGTTAAGAAAAGTCAATGCAGTGCCTTAAGAATATACATGGAAGACAGCATGCAGTACCTTAGGGGTCCTAAGGTACTGCATTAACCTTTACATGTACTTTTCTTAAGGTACTGCATGCAGATTACCCATGTATTTTCTTAAGGCACTGCATGCACCTGCCCCGCATTAAATCTTAAGGGACTGCATCCCAGTTTCAACATAGAGGGAAAAACCCCAGTCTGCCTGAGTCCTACCGTTTTCCCAGTAGGATGAAATTACGATTTTCCCAAGGAAAAGTTTAAAATGCTCAAAACTACCCAAATGCGTCCGTTGAATTTCATTACTCACTTTGTCTCATAATACCCCCAGTAAGTTTCCCCTGTCCCCCACCACCAAGAAAACCCCCAACTTAGGTAGAAAATTACTTTTTCCAGGCAAAATCTGTTTCTTCCACCCCACTGGAAAAAACTGCAACCCTGCTTTCACACAAATACAAACATATATTTACATACATGGTTCACATAGTTTAAAAAAATAGTCGCACATCTCAAATTTTCCTTGAACTTTCTCCATGGCCTGCAGCAGCTCCCAAAGTTAGGAGAAAATGTTTTAAATGTCAAACCCCTCATTCTCATTCATTTTTACCCGCAGCATTCCATGCAAAAAACCCGCTTTCCTTTCATTTCTTCCCATTTTCTTTTTGTCATTTCCCTCTCATTCCTCATTCATTCGGCATTCAACTCATTCAGCTCTTTCAACTCTTTCAGCGGTGGCGGCGGAAATTGTAGAGCACTCGAAAGAGATTAATTCGCTCTTTCCGCTCTCCACTTTCCACTTTCTCCTTTATCCCTGTGTCTCTGGACAAGCCCCAGAAGGCAGCAGGCAGCAGGCAGCATGCTAATGATGATGATTTTCTTTAAAAAAAACATAAGGTGTAAAAAATAAGCCAAGAGCTGAAGAGCTGAAGAGTTGAGAGTTGAGAGTGTTGCGAAATGAATGACATGACATGAAGAACGAACAACGAACAATGAAGAATGAATGAGCTCCAGCTCCTCTTTTGTTTCCTTTGTTTGAGGAGAGGGAAGAGAGAGAGAGAAAGTGTCCATTATTTAGGTATATGTGCTATGTTACATATTTATGTAGTTGCTGATGAAATATGAATTTTCATTATGCCACCGACACTAACGTCTCTCAGAGTCTCACAGTTTTACAGACTCGAGTCGCAACTCTCAACACTTTATATCCGTGTTTCAGCTTCCCCCGGCTTCCGAGCTTCCTTTGTCTGGAGAGCTGGAGCTGGAGAAAAGGGGAAAAATAAAAGTTCCGGGTGCCACCTCGCACCTCGCGTCACCCATTGTTATAGAAGCTTTGCATGGTATATAGAATAGACGGTATAGCACATTTGTATACGAGCATCGGGGTTTTCAGTTTACTTCGACGCCGCTAAAGTCTTTTTAAAAAGTTTACGTCCACATCGAATAAGATGCACATTGTAGTATGACGTCAGTCAAGTGCCAAATTCCATAGCTGCATTTTTACCTACGATGGTGCGGTTGCCGACTTCAACCACTACTTTCGGCAAAATATGTCAAAAATTTGAAAAAAAACTCTGATAGTACTAAATGATGACATGAGTTTTTTCTGGCGACTTGTGTACTCCAAATTTTCGAATTAGAAAAAATAGCGCGAAAAAATGAAAAAAATGATTTGAAAGGACCAGGGCATGATTGTTTTGGAGGAGGAAAGACGAGGGTGTGGGAAAAAAATTACGTAATATTCTGGACATAGTCATTGCTTGCCATGAAGAATTTACAAAATTAAGGCTTTAAAACCTTTAAAATTTGCAATTCCTGTTTTCATCGTACAAACCTATTATTACAATATATCCAGTGACATATCCGAATCCAAAATTGGCGCAGTGGCAAAGGTTTTGTATTTTTTTAAAAAATTTTTGTTCTTATTTCATCCTTTTTGGAAACGTTACTAAAATTAATGCTCTTAAATTAATCTTCCTCATATACTTAAGTCTTTCAACTATAACTTGAGTTTAGTTTAATTAAGCTAATTAAAAAATAAATCGAGCTAAATAATGTTCGACCAACAAAAGCGGCCAAACGGTGTACTCTTTCGTTGAAGGGTTACAGTACTAAATGTCATCTGTGCCGGTTGCTACGTAACGGATTTAGACTGAATAAAGCTATACTCTTTTTCTCCAGGCGGACTTTGGTTTTAGAAATGTGGACTGGAAGTGGTTTACAATCTCTATAATTTAAGCAAAGGACTACTTACACATAAAATATGATCTTGTCAAAATAATTATTTACAGCTTTGTCTATAAATTGAAAGAAGAAATTGTAGAGAATATTTTTTAAAAAAATTTAGAACTCGACTAAAACTCATTTTGCGACTTTTGACTTACAATAGCTTTTTAATAAATCTCACAAATTCCTAGGCAACGTGTTCCAAATAATTTTTGTTGCAATATTGAATAAGGCATCGATCCATTAAGTACGTAACACACCGAGGGGGATGGGGGTCCGACAATTTGTGACACATCGTGGTAAGGATATCCTATCCAGATGTGACATTGGGGAGGGGGTCAAAAAATCGTGTTTTTCTGCGCTACGTACTTATGGATAGTCCCTAAGGATTTTAATTTTTTAAAGTAAATATTAGTTGGTAAATTGCGTTTCAAAATGCCATTAAAGCAGTCGGTTTAAGAATGTGCAAATTTATGTGCAAAGTTTGAGATTGTCAAATGAAAGTTTTAGTCTATAGCGACTGGGTCCGTTGATTGAAGTCAAAAGATGGTTTGGAATGCTTGGCTATGATATTCCTAACGGGAGATTATGTTAGGACCTCTTCGTTGTACCAAAGAAACGGCTTCAACACTATGAATTTACTTTCCGTGTACACTTGAAAAGGCAATCGGCAATATTTTCTGGTTCAATTCAAACTGGTCAAATTTCACAACAGTCTGTGTTATCTAGTCTCATGTACCTTAAATATTGGCCATAACCATAAACGCCCTAAATTTCAAAATAGCACATGCATTTGTTTTTTCAAAATTCACCGAATCACTGGTCTAATAAAATCATGAACCCTAAAAATCCTTTTACATCGTGGAAAAACGGTAGGTGTTCAATTGTATGATTGCTCCTAAAAAATTCACTCATTCTATGACACAAACAACTCCTATTTTGTTTGTCTTTTGAGACAGGATTTTGTTCATAAATACGTAATTAGCATATTGTCGGTGTGCCCTGCAATAGCAAAAATTTAGTAATTCCTTTTTTGGCAGACAGTTAAAGGCACTAACTCCAAGGTAAAGGAATTAGTGTCTTTACCTGTCTGCAAAAAGAGGAGATAATGCTATTGCCGAGCACACCGGCGATAATGCAAAATAACGTAAAACTTTTGACAGCCGGCGGAAACCAATAATACAAATAACAAAATAAGCATATAATATTTTAATTGCATTATGCAAATATTTAAAATGCATGAAAATTTGCCCATGCCTGAGAGACACATGTGTAATTTCACGGCTACGCAGCCGCCATCTCGTACAGTTGCCTGGGCGGAGGTCTAACGTAAACTATCAGCGATTATGTGTACGATTTGGTTTTAGCATATATTAGCGTAACCGCCTGGTTAAATCCGAAACTGGCCATTTCCCAATCTTCAACTTTGCATTTACAATTTACCTCCCTCCAACCGTCATCATAACATTAGTTCTCAACTCATTTCTTTTCTTGGCGAAAGTTTATGTATATGTACCCAGTTTCAATCTTTCAATGCATCTTCAACTTCATCAAAACACATGCACACAGGTTCATCAATCCACAATATCCCCAATATCCAAAATATCTTCAATATCCACAATCTCCACGGAAAGGACCCAAACACCGAAAGGTAAGTACGTATTTTCTAAGTACAAAGAGGCTTCAACCTGAAACACTCAACTTCAACCCTGCTTAATTTCACGCTGTTTTGACTCCATCGTCTCTCGTCTCTCGTCCATCCTTCAACTCCAAAATACCAAACTACCAAAATACCCAAAAAGAGAGAGAAACATAGAGAGCCCGATTGATTTACAACACTCAGGACACAGGAATAACGATAGAAAAAAGGAGAAGACCCAAAAAACACGGCCCAATGTTCAATGTATGTATATATTTAATCAATTTCACTCTTGAAAGGAGAAGGACACGGAGAAAGAGCGAAAGAAGAAGAATGCACTTGTACCTAGAGTACTACCCACGAAAAACACATCAGCCATCAGCCATAAACTTCTTTATATCGACTATGAATTCGTAAAATTAGCCTTCCCCGTAAAAGTTGAAAGTGGCCATGTGAAAAAAGAGTCGAATATAAGAACGGCGATTTGAAAAAACAAAAACAGCTGAGTGTAAAAGTGGTTACTAGACTTTTTGGGGCGATTTGCGAAGCTGATTTTTTTT
>JAHZMY010003028.1:0-14305 GCA_027743915.1 Seira sanloemensis | reverse complement strand
TATTCTGTTATTGTATATATATCTACCCCTTATAACATATTTATGTGCTTATATATATTGTGTGCAGGCTGTGGCCTTTATGCTATAACGCGATTAATAAATCTATCTATCTATCTATCTATCATGTTTCCAAACATGCTGCTGAAAATCATGTCGCCATTTTTCTACGAAGACGACGACCATATTGTCATTTTTATAAAAAGCAACTGTAGACTGCAGCATATCGTCCCTGAATACAAAAAACGGCTCTGTGCTCAGAGTGTCGTCTGGAAAAATGGCTTTCTGCTGTGCTTTTGAAATAGGACATAGCCATTTTTCCAGACGACACTCGAGCGAGACGAGTACATTTTCCGTATTCACGGTTGATATTACTTTTTTCCGAACAGGAATCTCGAGCTTGTTTCATTTTTCCGTATCTACCATTAAAATTTACATTAGGCTTTAACAAATCACTACTTTTGAAAGCAAATTCACATCTAGTATATCTTGTATTTAGTATTTCAAAGGCAACATTTCAAATGGCGGCAAACCAATGCAAAAATTCTCTTTCACCTTCTCTCTTTGCACAACCGTCTTCAACAACTCCACACCACCACAATGGCAACAACAATTTACTCGACAACAATTCGATTCGGTCCGGTTTACATTCCCATTCATGAATATAACCAATACCATAATCATCATCATCACTACTATGACAGACACACACACGAGCCAAAAAAAGAAATATTTCAAATTTCAAAAGCAAAGTCCTCAGGAGATGACAGGTGGATGCGTGTTTCTTGTCACATTTTTTCCGTATTGGCTGTTATAAATCTCCGTGTGAAATATCTCAATCTCATCTTCGATCATATCTTTAGGGAATAGACGACTTCTTCTTCACACCAAGTTAAATATGAATATTGTTACGGCTGATTTCTAAAGAGCCGCTAGCCGTGAAACAAGTGTGTGCAGGTAAAGAAAGGCAAGTCTGCATTTGGAGACAGTGTCCTCATCATGTCATTCGAAGGCATTTGCAAAATCTTTTTTTTTTGGTAATAATGTGCAATGATGATTGGCGAAATGGAATGGTTACACATATGTACATTTATGTAGGCATGTCATGTCGTTTAAAGAGGCTGACAGGATTTCAAGATTCCAATCCAAGAAAAAATTTGAGAAATGATTTTCAGAATGCAAAATTATACTTAGGTCCGTACATGTGTGCGTTTACTTAGAATTTTAAATTTGACGCCAAAGCCTGACAAAAGTGGAAAAACAAGAAAGAACAAGGTTTTTAAATAGACTAATTTTTACCAATATTTTTGTCTCATTCTGGAAATAGGAAAAAGAATTAAAAGCCCGAAATGTTGTAGGAAAACCGAAATTTGAGAATGAAAATGCCTGTTTTTGACGCCATTTTTGAACTACAACTTTATTTTGGGAGGTTATTTTTGTTTGGTTGATTTATTGAAAATCGTATTAACATAAAATATGTAGCCTGTTAAGATTTATGGCATATTTAGGACTCGTTTCAGTTTTTTATTTATACATTTGTCCGTATTTCTTTTTAAATGATTTTAACCTAATTCTAATTAAATATTTTAATTAAATATTTTATTGGAACTCCAACCTGGCTTTTCAAAGAAGCTTCGCGTCAAATTTGTTAATAAGATTTTTTTGGCAAAAAAACTCAATGGTTTTTCCACCTATAGTTTCTTCCATTCTGAGTTTTCTCAGTTGGACACCAGCACCATTATCCAAAACACTTTTATTCCATATCAATTATTTCTCCTTGATAAAATTTTAAAAATGGAACAATTTTGACGTAAATCGTCCAAACTACTGGCCTATAAGGTTTTGTGTGTCACGCGACCATGTGACATGTGCACTTAATTTGCATCTGCAAAAACGACTTTTTCCAAGTGCTTCAATCTATATATGCCCTTGCACATTGCCACTGCGTATATCATATTATGGATGTACTTAAAACTTACCTAAATGCAGTGTCATTGTCTCCTCAGTCAACTTCATGATTCATGATTCATGCCCAAAATAATTACCGGCATCGAACTCTTTTTTTTCTTCTTTTTGACTTTGACGGTTTGACGTCGTGTGTGGGAAAATAATGGCGCTATTATTCCATCTTATTCTTACATACATATATGCATTTAACCTATTGTTGGATTTGTTCCAGTTACAGCTTTTTCCCAGTAGGATAAAACAAAATTTCTTATCAGAAAAACTATTCCTGATGTCCAAGGGCTCCTGCCAAAGGAAATAAATTAGTTGTCAAACAATGTCCCAACCATGAAAATTTTTCCATATCTCTTATGGCAATGGCAATGGCAATTAGGGCAAATTTTGCCAGCTGATTTTTGTTTAAGTCCAAAATGATATTTACCTTTAATAGTTTTTCTTGTATTATATTGCCTTTTATGCCTATAGATAAGTTTTTTCCTGGACTGGGTCAGAAATGGCCACAGCTATTCAAAACTCGCGCTTTGTACATACATCACATATCTTGTCTAAAAGTACTCCAGCCATTGAGTTTTTCTGTATATGGTACTGGAGTTTTCCACAGTTTTTCAAGCAGCTGAGTTACACACCCGAGTCCAAAATTATATTTACCGGATTTTCCCAATACATTTCTTTTTCCCGACCCATTTCTAGTTAAGAGCAAAGCTGGAACTCCGAAATTTGTCCGTATTCCTATTTTTTAGTACAACAGATCAAGCTTTTGCATTTGCTTCATAGATGATTCCCACTAAGATGATTGCCAAAGGACACGATTGCCACTGGGATGATTGCCACCCGAGATGATTGCTACTTGGATGATTCCCACCTAACCAAACCTGACCTGACCTAACATGGGAAAAGTGGGAATCATGTTCAGTGGGAATCTTCGCAGGTGGCAATCCTCCCTGGTGGCAATCATCAAAGTGGGAATCATGTCATTTGGCAATCATCTTTGTGGGAGTCATCTTGTCACCTTTCCATTTTTTCTTTGTTGGACAAGCGAGCTAACATGTGGCAAGATTGTGAGTTACTAATGAAGAATAAATAAAACATATTTACCGGCGTCTACCAACTTCAGTTTTTCCCAGATTCCAACCCTTTTGTAACATGAACGTGATTCACATAAGTATTCGCACCTTTTGAGCACGACATCACTCAGCTCGATGACGATCGTTATTATTATTATTATCATCACCCTATTTTTGGGTGCATTCACAAAAGAGTTCACGATTGACATGAAGAATGCGAGACCGAATTTAAAATAGGCTAGATACTAGACGTATTTATAAACAATAAGGAAAAAATCGGGAGTTTATTTTTCTTTTTTAAAAAAGTAGTGTTACGACCGATGTCGTGCAATTTTTGTGTCTTACAGTTACATATTCAACATTTGGGCGCATGCATGAAAAAAAGAATAGAATCTGGGTGAAAACAATTTTTCCCTGAAAGAAATAAAATAGATATTTGTATCACATGCATATACCTACATGTGTAAATATGTAAAAGATTGCAAAAAAATATTGTAGACGGATTTTTTCACGCCTATCTTAGATCAGAGACATATCGGATCCGAGAAATATAGCGCTTGAAAAACAGTACCTTTCATTGTTTATGTACACGAATGCTATTATTGTTATCATCATCAGAAGCAGAATAGAAATTTTGTAGAAAAGTTATCATCATTGTTAAGCATTAAAGCTACATGTACTACTACAATTTTGCTAGGAAAAATTCGTAGTTATAAAGTTTTGTTAAAACAGAATCTAAATGGAAGGTGATTACAATTATCTTTGCTGTGTATCAGCAGCGGCAGTATCAACCGGGGACCATTGATGGTTATTTAAAGCTAAACACGTGTTCAGTTCAGATTTCAGATATTGGGGGTGTTCAAGATAGAAGCATTTAAGCAAACAAGAAAAGGATAGAAAATCAGCTGATATTCCCTAAAATTATTTGCCTTAAACAACTTTTTCTCACGTATTTTCTCATACATATTTAAATTTAGATGATTTTGATTGGGAGATTATAAAGATTGGTCTAATGTCTAATTAAGGAAATGGAAAAAACGGACATTTTCAAAACATATTGCATGATAAATAATTACTATGATGCTTCACAAGTCGCATTTGCGGACTACAAAAAAGCACTGGACAAGATCAAACTAAATTGCAGTCGTTGCTAAATTCATTTGAATTACGCCAGACGACGATATCGCAATCCTGGCGGAAATTGCCATCCTATAGATTCATGGAAGCGCAATAATTGGGTTGTGTTAGGGTTTTCTTGTGCGAAGAAATAAATAAATATTTTTTAAGAATATAATTAGGTGTAAATAATTATCAAATGTCTGTGATGTAGTGTTAGAATCCGGGAAAAACTCAAATTTGTATTTGCCGGTAAGTACCGGTATTTACCGTTTTGAACGTAGCCTCGCAGCCGTAGAAAACCTAGCTTTCTAAAACTGTTTAAAACTCTTATGCCATATACACAATGTAAAAGTGGGAAAAACTCAATGGCTGGGGGCATTGTGAGACAAAAATGTAATGCATATGTACAGTGTACGTTTTGGACAGTTTTGGAGAGACAAATTTCCCGAGAAATACGTTTTTCCCATCCCACTGGGGAAAACCCCCGGTTGAGAAAACCCCCAAAACTACTGTGATCTATCACGTATTCATGATGTAATTAAAATTATATTAAAACTCATAACTTAACCTTATATTGTATAGTGCAACCATATATCTAATTTGCATAATCATAGTTTTTTTGTCGCACTGCATTGATACCATTAACCACTATAAAAGACAATCACTTGACGCAATAAACGTAATTCAACCCAATTTAACAAGATAATTGCAACTAAAATAGTTTTATACTACCATTTAATGTTTAAGATGTTCCAGCCCCCAAGGCCATATAACATGGCGGGAATAACTTATTGGAATAGATATTGTCAGACAAGTAATGCAATCCATTTATGCAACTTAAGTTGAATTTTTCGACATTTCTCGCAGTTTTGAACATACGTTTGTTCTAGTAGGACACGTCAGGAGATCCCAGTGGAAGATTTTTTAAAACGCTTAAAAACCAAAAGACGATACCTTGAATACCTCCAATACCGGTTTCTTTGAATCTTCTCTCCTCGTCTCAAACCTTCTTTTGTTCCGCACCGAGAACTCATTTCATACCTAAATATTTTTATGGCTCTTAACTTCAGCCTTCCATTGTTTTGCCAGGAACGGGATATCCATTTTTCTTCTCGAACTCTTTCTTCTCTGAGATGATGATGATGACGATAACGATACCCGGCTCTGACGATGGTGATGTTGGGTGTGGGTGTGTTACCATTATGATAAGCACTGAGCATGAGCATGTAGGTCCCTCCGAGAACATGGATAGGGTTAGTCGGATTATTTCGGGTTCGCGAAGCACAGCCAACTTTTCAAATAGGTGGTTAAAACGGTTGTAAAAAATTTGCTATTAGATTGCTTCTATTTTGAAGGACTTGAAATTTGAACAGAGCTAGAAATTCCGATACACTAGGTTTATGATAGCTGTACTCATGCTAGTTTCGAAGTTAGTGTTGATGGTTTTTTACATCCACGGGTTTTTACCAGTGGGATGGGAAAAACCAGTTTCAAGGAATATTTCAGTACTCAAAATGCAGAGAAGTAATCTGCTAAAACGTTCATTCCAGCACAATCCTTTGTTCAATATTTGCCCTCAAAGTTCAAACTGACAGCATCAAGACGGGAAAAATGTTTATCCCAAGATCAAGTAAAAAATGTCCCAGACTGTCAAAAATGCATCACACCATTTCTCCCACAATGTATCAGGATGTATTTTTCCCCACTTTTTACATTGTGTATATGGCATTGGAGTTTTGAATAGTTTTTCAAGCAGCTAGGTATTAGACGGTCAAAACGGTTTTTACCACATTTCCTTTAAAACAGTTCGAGAAACTTTGCAAAACTCTAGCCAAATGCGTAACATCAATTGTCTTTCACAAAATAATGTCAGCCACTGAGTTTTTTTCCAACCAGTAAATATCATTGGATTTTTACTCAGTTGTGCTTGAAGCAGATGGTTTGCATTAGTTGAAAATGTGATTTAACCTTAGATTTGTCCGCTAGTAAGCACCCCTGATTTTTTACAGAGTCCAATCCTATTTAAGGTATCATACATTTTACGTTTTTCTACATTTGCACTAACTTTAGAACGAAACAAATCCTTTTTTGGCAGACTTTCTGTTATGTTTTTCCGGGTGAGATGAACATTGATGATGATGAAAGATCAGCATTATCATTATTGCATATTACGTAACAAGATAATGTGTTGGATCAAACTACATAATTAGCAATTAGCCTAGAAAAAAATATATTGCGGTTTTTTGGTGAGATCTAGAAAATAAACAATAAATGTATCAGATACGAGTCAGCCAGAGTTTAATTGCAATCTGATTTTGCGTGGGCGGCACAACCTGAACAAAACTGATTTACTTGTACATAGTTACGTAAATGGACACTTGTCATTCATTCACATTCGCAAACCATTTATTTTTTAAAGGCCAATTATACGGTAACAAAGGGAAATTAATTGTTTGACTGAAAAAGAAACAATTATGTTTTATTTAAGGTTCCGGCCAAATATGGCGAGTGTCATGTTCTTTGTTAACGGCCCAGAAATATATGTAGGTCTCAATTAATTTGGGCGGGAGAGCTTGAGAGGAGACAAGTGCACAGATTTTTTTCATTTTTTATTGCATTTTTCTGTGGTTATCGAAGACGATTTTGGACTTTTATTTGTTTCAGCTGAAAAATGTGAAAATGGATCAAGAGAATAATTACCTTAACCTCACCATAGGAGATGAGATGGACAGATACTTTTTTGGCCTTTTTTGCACATTGCAAATACTTCTGTTGCATATGCATATGTACATACATATGTACATATGCAAAATTGAGCAACTAATCAAAACCGCCGAGTTAAGCATAAAAAATGGAAGCCACTTTTTTACCTAAAAGAATTTTCGTTTTGAAAAAATATCGATTTAGTATGAATCATTGAGGGTTATGGTGGAAAAAATGTGAAAAACTACCCAAAACGTCTGTTGAATGTATTACAATGTGTGTCTCACAATGCCCCTAGCCATTGAGATTTTCCCATCTTAGCATATTGCATATTTGCCATTTAAATTTTGGACAGTTTTTCAAGTTTTCTGTAGGTTTTGTTCGAGTCCAAAATGATATTTACCTTTGATTTTTACCGGTATTTATGACAATTTTGGTTTTTATCCGATTCCAACACTGACTGTATATGCCATGCATAATACATGCTGTATGCAACGGCAGACGTCCTTAATTTGAATACTGCACGCATCAAATAAGGCGAACAGCGATTAATCGACATTATATCATGAAAAAACTTCTTTTTTTTGCATTTTGGTTCATTTTGGTACACATACGCATCCATTTACATATTTGCAAATGTATGCATGTATATAATTTTGCAGTAAAATTATATCACGGGAAAACTTGAGAAACGTTGCATCAATGCATATTTAATTGAGATTTTGCACACAAGGTTCCCATTTGACTGAGTCATGACTCGAGAGTTATTGCGTTAATCCTATTTTGAAAAATGTGCTCGTCATTTAATCGACGCCGACGCACTTTTTCATAATATTAACTAGTTTCTGGCTGTTTTGGCTTATCATGCAGACGTTTAAACGGGCCAACTTAATTTTCCGAAATTGGCCTTGTCAAAATGTATTCACAGGCTCACACACACAAGAATTATTTTTTTTCTTGAGCAAAATGGTGGTGTGGAAAATCTTTTGAATTTTTGTAAAATTGCATTGAATTATGTACGACGTGAAAAATTTCAAATATAAATTACAACTGGGTTTTGTCGTTTGTACTTTTTATGAGAAGTTGTTATATACATGATATGGGAGCCTGGAAGCACTGAAGCTTATCCGCACGCAGGAGTTTAAATGCGTTTTTGTGTAAATATTTGCCATCTTGTCATGGCGATTATTCCGCAATCCTCTCGCGCAAATCATTTACAAGTCGCAAGTAGAATTTGAGACTGTTCCAAAAAAAACAAAATAAAAACGATCGTTAATTTAGGAAAAATGTTGCCGTATGGAAAAATTGGCATATGCTCATCTTCGGTACTTATATGTATGTATGAATCAAAGACATTTACCGATTTTTACATCGAAGCTTTGTTCAAAAGTTCGTCCATGTTGCCATTTTGAAAAAAAAAGAGATCGGTGATTCTTTTGAGACGTCGAGTAAATTTTTGAGGGAAGTTCACTCAGCTCACTACTTAAATTAATTTAAGATATTAATACCCAATCCCAAATATAGCAAATTTTTATCTTTATTTTTAATTTTAAGCTCTAGCAAATGTTTTTGATGTGCATGCCAAAAGGATAGTAAAAAATGAAGATTCCGTTTCATCCTTTTTTTGAACTTTTTATCTCACACTCATCCAACTAATGTACATATGTATGTGCTTAAACATTACGATAGTTTCTTGCTCTTCTTCGCACTTTTTCTTGCCATGGTGTAGTTTGAAGCAATTATGATTAGGTCAGTTCTCACCAAGCTTCAGTTTCCTGTTCGCACCATTCAACATTCAATGCTCACAATCAGTCAGTTTCTATTTCTATTTCTATTTCTAGATATACAACACAAGTATTTGCTATTTCGTAATCAAAATCATTTTTATACCATATCATGTTAAAGTGCTATTAAAAATCATATACAGTAAAGAACAAAATAAAACTTTGTTCTTCGCAAAACTCTGATTTTCATTTTCTTGTAGGGATTTTTATTTCTTTGTGCTTTACAAAGACTGGCCAAAGCTTGTTTGTTATTAAATATTTTTTTGCAGATGGAAAAATAATTTTTAATCTTGTTTTTTAAACCATGACTATATTTAAAGGTTTATACATATAAAAAGGTTTCATAATATTTTGATCTTCAGTTTAAGCTTAACATTGAGCATTTGGTTTCTTAAAATGATTTTTACCACGACTATATTTAAAGGTTTATACATATAAAAAGGTTTCATAATATTTTGATCTTCAGTTTAAGCTTAACATTGAGCATTTGGTTTCTTAAAATGATTTTTGAAAGTTTTTTTTCTGTAACAAGTTTTCCTTTACTCGTTACGTAATAAATCTTGTTCAGAAACTTCAAAGCGGTAAATTTTTCTCGTGTAAGACAATAGCGCCATAAACTGCAAAAAAGAGGCGCGAAGCTTTAATAGATTATTTAATTTTCACTGAGAGCTATGTACGTTCTTCTGTCTTTAAGTTTTTAAAGATTTGAGCCAAACATGCACATTTTTCAAAGATGAAAGTGATGTCGGCACTTATGCAAAATACAAAAGGAATGACCGGCTGCGAGCAATTTTAGTGTTTGTATAAAATCTTCTTTTATAAAAATACTCTTTTATATATCCTTTCCGTGGACTAGAGTTGGAATCTGGGAAAACTGAAAATTGTCGTAAATACCGGTAAAACCTAAAGGTAAACAACATTTTAGACACCGACAAAACTTAGCTGCATGAAGTAACTGTTCAAAACTCCAAAATGTTGTCTAAGGCATGAGAAAAGCTCATCAGCTGGGGCCTTGTGAGACAAATGATATAATGCGTTTACCAGACGTTTTTGGCAGTTTTAGGTAGTTTTCACCTGCTCGTGAGGAAAAGGTTTTACAAATCCCACTGTGAAAAAGCTCCTTGACAATGCTGCTTTTTGACCTTTCACCCTTCTGAAGCTGTCACTTTGAACTTGGACAGCAGCGTTTAAGCAAACAGTTGTATAGGAATTTAATACAACAGCATATTTGACCACTCCAATAGTAACCGTCAGAATTGGACATTAGAGAAATATAGTGATAGCGATGAAGCAAAATTTTGCACATACTTGGTCTGTAATGACGGAAAAAGTAAATTTTTGTATTTTTTTGTAAACGCCGGTAAAATCTAAGGTAAATACCATTTTGGAATTAAACAAAACTTGCTTGCAGCTTGAAAAAAAACTGTTCAAAAATCTACTGCTAAGTATACAATAGACGGGAAAACTCAGTGGCTGGGGCATTCTGGTACAAATGATGCAATGCGATTCATTTATCAGTATATTTTAGAGTAATTTTGATGGTTTCTCGAAAATTCCAGCATAAAATCCATGGTTAACACCATTTTGGACTCAAGCAAGTCTTATAGTTTTATGAAAACCCGCCAAAACTCAAATGCCATTAGTTGTTGGGGGCAATGAGAGACAAATACATAATAGAATGTTTAGAGCATTTAGTTTACTTTTAAAAAACTGTGGATTTAAAAAACTTTAAAATTACTTTCGACTCTTACATTGTACATACACATATCTCCTGTCTGGGTGCTGCAGGAAAGTTTCGTAATTTTTTGAGAAAGCTGAATACCGTCAAAAGAAGGAAACGATGCCATTGTCATGATCTAGTCATTGTCATTGTCTGGGGAGACGGTAAAAGCGTCAAGCATTTTATTTGGCTGAGGTCGACGCCAGAACCAGACCTTAATATAATTCGATGGGGAAGTCGTGAGTGATGATAAGATTTTAAATATTATGAAGGGATCTGATTAAGTCAATGAGGTGATTCCTAAAATAATTAGCTTTGGGTGTTTGCTGATGTTGATCGGTCAAAGGGGTTTTGACAAGTGAAAATTGTAAGTTGAAGACAAACGCATGAAGGCAAAACATGACATGCTTATGATTGTTTTCGTTTAGAGACTAATTGAATTGTGGTTTGGTTTGTGGTTCCTGGGGAGTGCCAAATACTAGAATTGTGGAAAATACAAAAAATGCGAATATTATGGCCTTGTACATTTATATGTAGTTTATAAAGTTATAATTATGTAAAGGGGAAATGAAAACGCGCTACGAAATTAAATGTTAAAAAAATTGCAGCTTTTTAAAGCTATCATGTGAAAAGCTTGACAAAAATGATATTTCTGTATGTACAGATATTAGTAGCGAAATATGAAGTGTTTATGCAATTGAGAAAGAAAAGCTAATAAATTTAAAAGGTTTGTAGTTTTCCCAAGCCGCCGGTTTTACCCATGCAGGTAAAAACGTTTTCCGCGGGAAGAAGTCGGAAACTTCCCAACACGCCCACTGATGCGGCATTGAGATGTCTCACACTGCCCCTTAATAATTCGAGGTCTTCTCACTTTTAAATTGCATTGACTTTGGAATTCTGGACGGTTTTTTAGCAGCAGCTAGGCTTTGGAAGTCAATTTACCTGATTTTTCGGTGTTGACAAATCTTAGCCTTTTCCCGATTCAAACTCTAAATGATTAAAATACCCGACTTTTAAGGCTAAATAAATGGCTTAGAAATTATTACATGGATTTGCTGCAATTTTTTTATTTCAAGTTGTTTCAGCCGTTTTACGAAGGGGTTTGAACGCAATTAATCAAATCAATTGCATACTGAACTCGTAATTTTAATTAGCTTCCGAAACTTTGATCTTTCCAAGATAAAATTCGCTTATTTGTGACAATCAAAATGAATTTTTCTGGCATTGGTCACTCAATTATCAAATGTAACAAAACATATCAAATCAAACATTAAAATTCGTCAGATCATCTAATTTGGGAGTTCCTTCGTAACTCAGCTCCTGCGTTCAATTAATTTTTGCAAATCTTTCTCTCAAATGCATCGCATTTTATTTTCAGCTTTGAAAGTGCAGTAGCCCTTTGGTTCCTCTTCTTCCTCAGCTCAAAATAATTTTTTTGTCTTCAGTTGAGAGTTGAGAGTTGGGACATCCTTATCAGCAATTCATACACACGAGTAATCTTCTAGCATGTGCAACCACAAACGCCTCGGCAAATTCTTCTCTTAATCTTATATTCTCTCTTCTAGCTTCTGGTAGCGTCTCAAATTAATGAGACAACTTTTTCTGGCAAAGTGAGGGTCTCTCGTGCATCTTGCTCAGATGCTCAGAGACGATAAGAACTTTAAATTAATAAGAGCTGAGTGGTGCACGAGAAAATGGCAAAATTACGGTAATTTTAGGGTTGAAATATCTGGGAAAAACTAAAAAAGCCAAATTGAATCGGTAAATACCATATTGAACTCTTGTCCAACTAAGCTGTCCATAACTCGAATGTTAAAAGAAATTAATTTAGCAGGGGCATTCTGAGACAGATAATGTAAGGTATTTTGATCAAGAGTTTAGGACCGTCTCGATTTTTTTCCGGTTAAAAGTTTTGTCCATCCCATTGGGAAAAATGCCAGCACTTTCACTGCCAACAAAAAGGCATAATAAATTTACGCATGCTCATGTTCAACGTCACTTCGAAGACATAACCGCTTTCTGTCATAATTTTTACGTCTTCGAAAGGTTTGTTGACTGATGCAGTTTGAAGAAGCTACTTTTAGAAGAAAGTTTTTTTTTACTTTGAGTATTTAGATGATGCAAGGCGAATCTGGGCTTTGCCAGTTTGGCACTGAACTAAAATATAAGATGGGCAAACACAGTTTGGCTTAAAGCAATAGAACTTTGTATGCCTGAAGATTGTACAATAATTAATTTGATTGGCGTTGAGACATGTGCATGTGCAAACTTTCATGAAGGGCTACTAGCGATAATTTTTCAAAAAGTCCGTCCGAAAGTTTAAAATCGATGTCAGCCGGTGAACTGTTAGTTTAGCGCGGTTAACTAAATTTGAGGTAAGAGAGGACCCTGTCGTGGAATGTACTAAATTTATTCACTAAACATATTATTGCGCTAGTAAAGTTAAATTTACAGATTCCAAGAACTTTTGGGACTTGACGTGCAAAGTTTATACAAACGACAGAAACTCAAAGTTAATGGCTGGACCGATTTAATTTATTGACAGAATCGGTTGCATATCTGTGTTTTGGTTAAAAATGCGAAGTAACAATGTCAAGGTTCAAAACGTGCCGCGGATTGTTTGCCATTTTTAACGTCTAAAGGATTTTTATATGCATATATATTCAAAGCTCATTTAAAAATAATTAATTTTCTAACGGCTTACAGGAAAAAGAACTAGCGTTTTTTATCAAAATCATTTTTTAAAATAAAAATACAAGGGTCAGTTTATTCATGGCAAAACGCCATTTTGTCAGATAATCCACAGTCACTTATCCTAGAGAAGATGGCCCTGAAAGAACCAAATGGACAATGTATGATCCAGCATATCTATGACGGATGAAATTAATGTGCACGACCAAACAAACATACCTAAGATGTAAGTAATACCGAAATCATCGTAGACAGCAGAAAATATTTGAGGATTTCTAAGTGTTAATAATCAATGACCAATATGCTTCAAACTCTTTTAAAATGGACCCCAATGAATATTTACAACATGGGCAGGATTAACCTGTATTTTAAAAAATATTAAAGAAATTTAACAATGTGCATAAAATACTAACATTAAGACATAATGAAAAGATGAGAAAAAATTAGAAATTTCGACACAACGTCTTAAGTAACTGCAACGACTCTTGTATCTTGTGCTCTTCTCATATGTAAATTTTTGGTGACTTGAGTGAATGAACGCTAAAAATTACATATTTATTTTTAATTTACGTTCTCTCTCCAAATTATCTATATTTTGTCTTATTGACTGCATATCAAAACTCTAATTTTAAATAACTTTTTATCAGCATACGACTTTATATGTACACACATTCGAAGTTTCTTCAGACGAATTTTCCATTGTGACTGATTATGAACAAGGCAATTAAAAACTAAGCCATATCTCCTTTCTTTCACATCTCGTCAAGAATAAATATTTTAAAAAAAAAATTAATCCTGTTCTTCTTTTTAACGACAAAATAATAACTCTTTTGCTACAACCCATTCAATGGCTTTTCTCCTTGCTTCACTTATTCAACATTCTCGAGGCATGTTACAAAAAATAAACTAATTTCGCTTTTGTGAAAGCCCAGCAGGCTTCATTCTCAGCCACTCAGCCACACAGCCAGTGTCAGTTTAGACACTGCACTTAAATTCAAAGAGAAAATGGCCATGTTTACTATTTATTTGTGTACTTTGTTCATATCTTGATATCTATGGCCAAGTTCTCTTTGGGATCGTTTGAAGCTCACACTTGCCACTTATTGATTCTTTACGACCCATCACGGCCAGAACAAAAAGTGTGTGTGAAGCCATCTCATTTGTCACCTGTTTGAAAACATTGAAAGGCCTTTGAAAGACACAAGACGCAATTGACTTGCAGATTTGGAGAAAACTGAAGAAGCAGAGGGAAATGAATGAGT
>JAHZMY010003027.1:0-15173 GCA_027743915.1 Seira sanloemensis | reverse complement strand
AGACAAAGAAATGTGTGGACCTTCTTGATCGAATTGTCTGGTATTCCTGTACCAGGCAAATTGCCGCCTTGTCTTTCAAACGCCATGTGCGGTTTTTCCCTTCTAAAAACGGACGTGAATTTACAAAGTAAAAACATTACTTTTTGTGTAATTCTCTCGCTTTCATCAATTTCCATTTCCGCTTCGTTCGCTATCATTCGTGTATTTACAAATTACAAATTTGCATCGCAAAATTGTTTTTCAATTAAAACTGCAAAGTTAACTTGACTTGGAACTTAATCTGTAATAAAACAGGTATATTTTATCAAATTCATAACCTATTAACCATAAGTGATGAGGTTAACCATTAACCACGTTTAATAATATTTTTGTCTGTGTTTTCGTGTACAAGGACAAACTAAGAAATATATTATCGGATTTGGCACAATGGACGACGCAATTGACATGGCGTTGAAGTATCTGTCATGGGTCAGACACGAGTTCCTAGACGAGCCGAAAGTCTTCCATGACTTCCTTGACATTATGAAGGCGTTCAAAGCCGAGCAAATTGATACGAACGAGGTGATCAACCGCGTGATCCACTTGTTTGCCGGCCACCCTGCCCTCATCCTCTGCTTCGGGGCGTTTCTCCCACCAGACTTCGAAATTGACGTAATTCAAATGGAAGACGACCAGTACTCGGTGATAGTGAAGAAGAAGATTTCGCGCACCGCATCTCACATGGTAAGGGTTTGAAATATGTAATAGTCGAATTAATTAGAAAAAATGAAGTGTATTCTGGATCTGCAGTCAGCTTTTTGTAGTAATTATAATTTTTGTATTAATTAGCATGCGATGTCGATGTCCAATCATGCTCCAAAGCCATCTGCGACAGCGTCAGACCTCGAATCCGGGACGAACTCTCCTGAGGAACTTCCAAACACGAGCGTGCTGACCCCGCCGCCGCCATCAAGCACCGGCAACTTGGATAATGAAGCCGTCACCTCGTCCCCAATTCCGGGAGCTTTGGTGCCGAATCCGAATGACTCCTTGCTGTCGCTGTCCACACCGGTTCTCGAACACCGTTCTTCGGCAGAGAATACGAAGGCGGTGGAGTACGTTTTGAGTTTGAAGGAACACCTGAAGCATGACCCAATCGCCTGCTCCCAGTTTCAGGCGTTGTTGGACGCTTATCGCAAGCAGGAGAGGACCGGGGTCTTGGAGATGGGGATGCGGTTGACTGAGGAGGAGGTTTACCGCAAGGTCACCGAGCTGATTGGGAGTGGGAGAGAGGATCTAATCCGAGACCTTCGTCACTTCCTGCCAGGTTTTTTAGGAGAGTGACCCGTTGCCCCCAGATGGCCACCTGGGAATTTCTGCTGCTGTTTGTATCCTTTTTGTTCCTTTGGTGACAGAATCCATAGAAATAATGGTTGAGTTAGTTTTGGTGTGTAATAATGCGTAGCTGTTAGTGTTCATGGATTGATAATTTTTGTGAAATGACAAGGATTCGTTTTTTAGATAAAGAATGTTAAAGGTTCTACTCATTTTGTTTATTTCTGTCGAATGATTTTTTTGGCAAATTCGTAATATAAATTAGCATTTCTTTTTATTTATTTTTTAATAGCATCTTTAAACATTGGAAGATCCTATTAGATATTATATTTGTCCATGATCATCTATTTTTGTAAAGGATTCTAGAAATTGGAATTTTCCTTGGCATTACATGATACATCTTTTCGGGGTGATTTGAGAATTTTATCTTAAAACCAAATGATATGAGCATTTACTTCATCCATTAATTCTACCTTCTGGTCTATAATTATAAATTCTATTACTAGATAACTCAATGGAAGTACCTATTTACTAACACGAACTGGCCTTTTCGGGAACTTTTTAATCAGTTTAACTCTATAAAATTAAGTCAATACTAGACTTGACTTGTAAACTTGTAACTTCTTTTTATGAGAATAAATACGAACAAAGAAAATGATATTTTGCTTTTGAATCATTCATTTCTGTCCAAAAGTGGACAATTTATTACGATGCTTAACTCAGCACAACAAATGGAAAATTAAATCTGTTTTCGACTTTACATATTTACTGTATCCATTCATTCCGTTTTGCCTTGCCTTGCCACTTACAATCCGGATTATCATCAGAAAGTCCCAATGACATTTGACTTGGACATTTATCATTAAGATGTAATGGTTCACCAAATACAAGTACCAGGCTGTGCACATGTACATAAGTGTAAATAGTAATTGACTATTTAGCCTTGATTCATGGACTTGGGATCTCTTCAATTTCTTCCCAGATAAGTAAAAGGCGAAATGGTCCACGTTAATATTTCAATTTAAATACCACAACCAAAATCCACTACATACAAAACATTTCACATCTTAAACTTTTTGTGTTGAACCTGGTGTAAAAAGTGACTCAATAACGTCAATAACAGGTGTTTTATATATTTATTGGGACAATCACATAATTTTTACACAATAGCTTCTGTCCAAGCAAAAACTTTTTCTGGGAGTTGTATCAATATTTACCATTTTACTTAACATTTAAGTATTGACTATACATTTAACTATCGTATAGGTGCATATTGCTCCAAATCCCCCTGATTTTCTCCATACAAAATTTCTAGCAGAGTTTGTTTTGAATGGGCGAATGAATATGCATTTATTCATTATCTTATCTTTTACTGATAAGGCTATAGACAACCCTACCGTACCATCACATCGCCTCGATATTTACACAAGTTGCTGTTGTTGTTCCATGCATGCTGTGAAGTGATTGAACCAACGCCACTACCACCCAACTGCTCATTTCATTTTCGTCGATAAGCTCGGTGTGTAAAGTGCTTCAAATAGATAATCTCATGTATAATGAACTTCTCCATTAACTCAACTCTGCTCAGACCAGATAATACATATACATATAGTAATTAACTGATTTAACCAATTTCTACTTTTTCCAGCTTATCCCTGCAGCTGCTGCCACCACCACAATGTCACAAGACTTCTTCCTCAAGTACATCCTCGCGGGGAACGCATCAGTCGGCAAGTCCGCCCTCCTCCGCCGTTTCATCAAGCACTCCTTCTCCGCCGACACCGTTTCCACCGTGGGCGTCGACTACAAGGCCCGAAACATCCTCGTCCAAGATAAGACCTTCGGCTTGATGATCTGGGACACGGCGGGCATGGAAGCCTATCGGTCCTTCACCCAGTCCTACTTCCGCCAATCAGCTGTCGCCATCCTTGTCTACGACGTGAGTAACCGTGACTCATTCGACGCCATTCCGGAGTGGGTGGACTGCGTCCGGCAGAACTGCGCGGATAACCCGCACCTCATCTGTGTCATCGTGGGGAATAAGAAGGACCTCGAAGGCAAAGGCCAGAGGGCTGTGACAACTGAGGAGGGACTCGAGTGTGCTAACGAGCTCAAGTGTGAGTTCTTCGAAAGCAGTGCCGTCACTGGGGAGAACGTTGACCCGGTTTTTGAGAAGAGCGCGGAGATCTTTTATGGCAAGTTTCGGGAGGGACTGATTGACATCACGAGTGATTCGCATGGCTTCTTGTTGGGGCCGAAGCAGTTGGACATGGCGAATGGGAGGGGCGACGGTGGATACTGCTTCTGTTAAATGACTTTATCATGTACTTTTTTAAAATGTGAAACTCACTGATTTTAATAGTTGCAATATTTTAAAGTGTTCATGTGTGACTGTTTATTGTTTTATCTTAAGTTAGAATATCGACTATGATTTCGTAAAGTTTCGAAGTGAAAAAGTTGCAGTCTGAAAAAGTGGAAATATAACTTTTGGGGCGAATTGCGATATAGTTTTTTTTTAAATCCACGTTAATTTTGTATGAGTAGCGGACAGGAAAAGCTCCAATATTGCGTTTCTCTTAAAATCCTAATTAATAATTATCAAACAGTTCTTTGTCTAAAATTCGTTAAACATATACCGAAATATTTTATCAACTTTACAATAATTAATTGATATTTTGATGTGCTTTTGGCGTTCAAAACCGTGTATAATATTTTGATTTTTGGGGATCCGAATCCGAGTTAATTGGATATTAGATGAATTTGTCTATGCCACTTTTCTGACGCATTTAGTTTTGCATTCATTTTTGATTACGTCAGTCGGCTCTAGCTCTAACGAATGAACACTTTGTCCTCTTCCCTATCGACATACAGAATATATCTTGTTCGAAGACATTCCTAAATGTACATATGTTGTATGTATATGAATTTTTCATGACTCTTAAATATTGTAATGTGCGCTTATGCTCAGTGTTCATCCGACCACAACGCTCTTTCTGAACATTGCTCAAACCTCAACTGCAACTCAAGCTCTATGAATTTTTATGGTCATGTCATGACGTAATTTACAGAGAACGCTATATTCAATATTGCTCTATATATTGTCATGAAGAGAAGACGCATCTTGTAATCTTGTAAAATGATGCGATACAGATACAGCAGAAGTGAATGAAGAGAAGGCACATATTAATTTCAACATTGGAATTGGAACACTGACTTTCTTAGAGTCACAAACACTGTCAGGACTGTTCAGAGAGGATATTAAACATTGTAAACTAAAAAGTGTAACATGATCATCATTATCATCCATGGCCTAGACAAGTGACGATACATGTGCGTATGTATGTGAAGAGAGTTGGCCGTGTGACAGAATTTTTTTAATATTACATTATTACAACACTTTTTCCTTTTTGAATCAAGAACTCCAGTCTAAAGTTTGGAGGAGTTTGGACAAATCGTAAAAAACTGCAACTGAGACAGTTAAAATTAAAGATTATTTAGTGTAAATGTATCTTGTATCTTTGGAGTTTGGAAATGGACAATGAAAGTAAATTGTTAATCACCATAATTCCCAGATGAGACCAAGACTATGAAAGGTATAAGCAATATAATATGTACACAATTACTTTTACACAATATTTAATAGGTATATAAATATTATTGATTATAAATACAAGAATTCTGCCTTATAAAACAAAGTTATAAATGATGGATTTAACTCTAGTTCACATTGCCCCAAAGCTGATGTCGAATGGTGCAATTTAATTATTAAAATCATTTTTTCTTTGACGTTTTAGGATGACGATGGTCACCCAGGCCCCAAATACCCTGACCTTCAAGTACGTCGTCGTCGGTGACTCCGGCGTCGGCAAGACCTGCCTCGTGGACCAGTTCACCCAGCAGCGGTTCCAAGAAGCTTATCTCACCACGATCGGTATCAGCTTGGCGGAAGTCACCCGCTCGATAAGCATCAACAACACCGAGAGCCTCGACACCTGGCTCAGGGATATCCAAGAAGGTTGCACGAACGCCCACATGATCATCCTCGTTGTCGGAAATAAGATTGACCTCGTGAGACAGCGGGAGGTCACGAAGCAGGAGGGGCAGGAGTTCGCCACGAGCCATAAACTTTTTTTCATGGAGACCAGTGCAAAGGTCAGGGAGACCGTGGAGAAGGTCTTCTTTCTCACGGCGAGGGTGTACTTTGAAAAGATCGACATGGGAGATGTCGATATCAACAGGAATCCCGGGTTGTTTGGCGTCAAGCTCGAGGAGAAGGAGGAGGTCGGAGAGGAGACTGATGGGGGCAGGAGGGGGCTGCGTTGTTCATGTTGACTGGAATCGGAACCACAAATACTAAAACGAAAAAAACGTCGCCTAGTCATTTACATAACGCTTCCTTCAGTCCTACCGCTTCAACGACTTCAGAAAAAGTCTGTCACAGCATAATTTGTGATGGGCGAGAAAAGTTTGAGAAGCCAAATGACATGTATCTGTGTGCACGTCACAAAATTGAACTTAACTAGAATAATTGTAGATTAGTTTATTTTTAGTAGAATTTGTAATGTTTAGGAATTATTTTTATACAGAGCTGAATGAATACTTGAGCCTTGTGATTTTTTTTCAAATAGGTAAAGTTCTGGGCTATTGTTAAGCCTTTTGAACTGAATGTGTGCCTTCATCTTTTATGTCTACTTTCCCTACATATAAAGTGTTATTTAAAATTTAAAAAAATCTAATCAGTTGTAAAACTAACTTGATGCTTTTGTTAGTTAGGTATTTGTGATGGACGAATGTGAATGTGATTGATGTGAAAGTGATACTTATTTGATATCCATTTGAATCCAATTTGTAACTCTGTCACAAACTGAAATGGGCCGAATTAAAATAATAATTAAGTACGATATATCATTGGATCCAAGCCCTATGGTCAATATTTTTTTACATACATATTATTAATTTATATTAGGTAAGTGACCTATAGCAATAGAAAATTTAGGAAAAAGTAAATATTCAATATTTGAGCATGGCATTATCACTTTGTCAAACAACTCCAACACTTAGCTAATAATTATTTGACTTATAGTTCTTGACTTTAGATTTATTTGGCTTTTAACCTGTTGCCAAGTATTTAGTTTAGTAGGAACAAAGTAAATAAATGATTAGGTAGTTCCCCCAGAGTAGCCACGAAGTCGGAACAACAGGAAACTGGGCGGTACATTAAATGATCACAAGAACTAATTGCTCATATATGTCAGTCTGCACAATTGCTGATTACTTTTTACCAGATTATAATGACTACCTACATATGTATGTTGGTAGCATTTAGCGAGCATAGGTAAATAGATTTATTGATCGGACATGCCACGGGCTTCCGTAGGTATTTTAATTTTCAACACACATTTTCGAAAATCCTTGATAAAGTAAGTATTGACCGGTCCTTCCTGTCTGCTCTTCAACTTCACAGGTTGTTTTGCATGTCACGGCTACAAGTCAAAAACAAAAAACTATCACACCTTCCAAGGCATATAGAATATCTCTAATACTTATGACTATACTTAAATACATCAGCCCTGGAAGCAATTAACAAATTGAATTCACACCATTCTCTAAAAAAAATTCTTGCCGTGATGGTGTAAAATGCATTTTAAACCCAAAAATATCTCTCATCATCTCACAACATTCATCCTCGTCTCAGCATATTTCTCCATCCAACTTTCTCCAGCGCGCAGCAATCCGGTTAATAATTTTGGCACCACCTCCTCCACCATACTTGGCTACCTCTGGGGCAACTTGCACCTCGCCGATGACTTCATCTACATCCTCTCCTCGTACAGAAAGTACTCAGATGATGCATTCCTCTCAAGCTTCACTTTGAAAGTGATCCTTTCCCAAACTCACAATTTTAAAGGGAAACCCCTCCTCTTCCAAGACTTCCGGTTTAGTCTCCCCTCCGCCATCATGATTGGTCCTTGGGTGACCCACAGCACGTTCACTGCTTATCAGTGGTTATCGCCTTACACGATGCAGCCAAGGAACATTCTTATTTCCTGTGTTGAAGGGACTAGCCTCCACCCAGGAACAAATTTTCTTCAGCAGGCGCCCGTCTACTTCAGGAACCTTCCAGCCGCCAAGCTCATCGTCTACGTTTACAAAGGCTTCTTGCAAGTCACGTCTTTGGCCGTGGGCTACTTCGGCGCCACCCCCCTCCAGCTGCTGCCAAGCCCTCTGGCCTTCCACAAATTCCTCTTCTACAGCGGTCGGGGCATCCTCAGACTCCAGGGGCTTATCTTTGTCCGCTTCAGACTGTACCTGGATATAAAGTACTTTGGCAGGGATATCTACGTCTGCGAGAGGCTCATTCAACAGAGGTCCATTCACATCTTCTACTGCACCTACGAGGTGATGACGACCATGCTCCTTGCCCGGGTTCATAACGTCACCATTGAGCTGTTCGAGAAGGACCTCGATTCCCATCTTGTGGACCAATCACCGTTGACCAATCAGTTCTTCGAGACGACTTTCTCCGCCCTCTCATATAGCACGATCCATATCACGGACCTCACCGGACTGCACTTTGCAAGCCACGAGCACCTCAACGTTATCTACTGCGATGAGCCAAAAGAAGAAGGCTTTTCCAACCTCGCCGTGATGGCGTCACTCTGGACCATTCCCTTCTCCATGACGATTTGGGCATGCGTGATCATTTCCTTCCTGCTCACTCTCATTTTTCTGGGCTTTTCCAGGACTGGGGAAAGCTCGAGAATAGCCTACATTGCTTTTGAACAGCTCTCAATCTTCCTAGCACAGTCTGTGAAGATAACAAAGAGTTTGAAGTTCGCCTTAATTTTAATCCTCCTCCACATGACGAGCTTCTTCTTGAGCAATCTTTATGCAAATGACATCACAAGCATGGTGATGGTGCCAACCCGGCCCCACATTTATTCTAGCCTGGAGCTTATCCTCAAGGCCCACTACAGGATCCTCTATTACGTCAGGCATAACTTGACAACGGCTGAAGAGCAATTTGGAAACTACTTCCGGTTGAAGCGGATCGAGCACCTGATGAACACCTCCTTCAACAAGGTCTTTGATGACATTAACGGCCTTTCCACGAAGCCGGTACTCATGCAGGGGAAGCACGTCCTCCTCTACGAGTCCCGGGGCGCCTTGTCCCAGGCCCGTGGAATCCAGCAGGAGATTCAAAAGAGATCGAAGAAAATTGTCGACTGTCACGTCATTCCGGAGATTATCAATCCGACCCTAAAGTTTTGGAAGATGTACTCAGTCAACCGGTACTGGATGGCGAGGACGGTGAGGAGAGTTGCAGAGAGTGGATTGACGAAGCATGTCGATGAGATTTCCGATTGGACGAAGAGGGTGACGCAGAACTTATCTGGAACTGAGGGATCGTTTGAGAGGGCCGTGGTGCAGAATGATCAGATTACGTTGGGGCGGCTGGCCGCCGTCATTGTCTTCTGTGGGGGGATTTATGTGCTCTCTGGTATTAAGTTTGTGGTGGAGGTTTGGGGCGATGGGAGACAGTGCTGGAAAGGCAGAACTATTGTGCAGGCCTTTGATATTACGTAATATTTATTGGTAATTTGGATAATAGTTGAAATGCCTTGGTGAATTTTTTTTTCGGTTCTTGTGCGCAAAAGTGCTGTGTGTAAATAAAAATGTTTGACGCGGCTTGGTAAATTCAAAATATGTATTCAATCATATTACATTTTGATTCAGATAACGTTTTATTAATTGAATATGCAATTTTCACTGTAAAGAGAAACGTTATATTAAATTACTGCAGATGTAAATTAAATGCTGAGTTGAACAAGTTTATTTTCGGAGAAAGTGACCGACTGATCATGCTCTAATTGAATTGTTTTTTTCTGACATTAAGAAAAATTCTGACTCTCTGACGCATTTAGGGTTGCAAATGTGGACATGTCTGGACATTTATTTTTCTGCCATTACAAAAATTGGACAAGTCCGAAATGTCCTGACATAAATGACGGACAAATAGACATGTCCGGACATTTATTCGAAATGTCGGACATTTTGCAACCCTAGACGCATTATAATATTAATTAAAAGTCAATAAAAAAGGAAAAAAATATTGATTTGACTCGAAGAAAAAGATTGAGATGGGTTTGAGTTACCAAATGGGTAAAAAATTATTCAGTTTCGTGAAATTCTGATGAAATTCAAACGCGATCGAAATGTAATTATTTATCCAGAAATCTATAGAAAGCCAGCTTTTTTTATTTGAGACAAATTTTAAAGAAAGCAATTCTGGAAAGGGTCTCTCCGACAGCCACGCTCAAGCTGATCAATAAACCCCCGACGAGGATATAAAACGTGCCCGTTAAATTCTTCATAGTCAGCAAATTGCTAAGATTCTGCTGATAATTATTAGTGCTTGTCCCATTCCTGCCCTTCTCCCAACGTCGTCTCTTCTCCCGAATCTCTTCGTAGTCGAGCTGCACCCACTTCCGCATCAGTCCCATGGCAGCGACTCTCATAATGACCTTGTCAAACTTTTGTCTGTAGACAGTTCCCTTCCGGAAAATCAGACCGACGGCTATGAAGCTGCAGGTGTCCTTCGACCTGACCAGGGACACTTGACCCATTGAGTCGCTCAAATTCCTGTGGCTGACGAATGAGGCGACGGCGTCCCACGAGAGGCAGGCGAAGTTGGCTTGCTCCATGGCGTCTTGGAAGCATTTCACGTCGTTCTCTTGGAGCTTCATTCGGTTGAAAATTGTCTAATTTTTTAAATAAAAAATGTCATGATTATTTGTCCCTATGCAAGTAATTATTTATTTGGATTATTGTCCCGTCGAGAACTTAGCCGGTCAAAACTCAAACAGTCCTCAATCTCATTTCCATATAAAGACTAGAAATATTTCGGCAGTTGGGGCATTTTGAGACAAAGCATTTAAAAGGATTTTTGAAAGTTTTAGACTGGGCTGGTTTCGGAAATCCGAGTGCAAAAACCTTCATACCAAATACCCCATCCTACCTGGAAAGTCGGATTCTTCGAAGTCTTCAAAAGTAGATACGCCGCACCTTTTAGGTATTGCAGGGTTATCGTATACTCCGGTGACTTCGCCAACGCCTCAAAACTCTCTGGCGGCTGCTGAGTCGAGGGAAACGCCATGAACGACACGAGTTTTGATCTATACGCTGTGGTTATCAGCAAAGAGTAGATTAACCAAAAGGAGGTGAACATGCGCAAAGAGTGGGACGAGTCCAAGGTTTTGGCATCCTGCTCCAAGAAGCTCCTGAGAAGATAGTTGATTGACTTTGAGGAATTTTTTATTTCAGAGCGGAGGAGCAATTTGAGGAAAAGCAAGGAGCTGAGCAAGGAAAAGGTCACGAGCAGCCAAAGGAGGGGGTTGAAGGGCTTGTAGACCGACTTCCAGGAGTAGAACGGACGAGGCTCGCCGACCGTGAAGGTCAGCCACTCGTAGGTCACCGGGGTGCTGAAGTCTACGACTTGGTTCCGGCTGACAACTTGGCCCAACTGTTTAAATTCATATGCTTTAAAGAAGACCTTAAAAATCCGTTTAAACTGAGACTATTTGATTAGGAATTTGTCAAAAATTAATATAATTTTAAGTCTTGTAATTTGTGTCATTAAAGGCATTTAGAGTAAAGTTTATACCTGGCCCAAATCGGCCACGCCCCCCAGCACGTCGCCCATGACTCCCGTCCAGCTCCCATTCTTCAATCTGATCCCCGTCCCGCCGCCCCCAGTCGCCGAAAAATACTCACCAGTAAAGTTATACTTTTTCTCCAAATGTTTGCACACAACATTTATAAGTCCCCTGACTCTGTACCCACCCCCAGCTTGAGGCTCGACATCCGTCAGCCACCTCGCCAAAGTCGGCACACTCACCCTCACAACGCGCCTCCGAAAATCGGAAAGAAAGTTTGGAAACAGCTCGGAGCCAATCGAAATCTTCTGGAATTCCGGAGTTTCTCCAGCAGCTCCACAAAAGTAGCAAGTTGTGAGCATTGAGATCAAGACTGACCCTCGCTCAAAGTTCAGTAAAACTCCCAGCTTATTCACAATTTGGAGGGTGACATTTGCCCCGGAAAGGAAGGATTTGAGTTGAAGCTCGTAGTCGGACTTTGAGTGAAATATGAAAAAATCTTTGTCCTTTCTCAGAATCCCACTTAGGTCAAGGCTAAAGGTACCTGGGAACCTTTCAGGTACCTTTATCAGGGCTACCACACAGCTCCCGCGGTGCCTGTGCAGGTCAGTCTCACTTGCCTTCAGTTTAGACGAGTTTTCAAAACTCAGAAGGAATTTGTCATGTAGTGGAAGTTGGTCCAGGAAAAGACTTGACCCGGGGTCAAGGTCAAGCTCAGTTGAAGTCGGAGCCTGAGGCTCATGCAGGATGACATAGGTACACTCGGGAAACTTTGAGGTCAACGCTGTCTCCAAAATTGCCCCGAGTTCGGAGGTTGCTGGAGAATATCCCAGGTCAAGAATTTGGGCTATCAAAAGAAGGAAGGTGGAAACGTGAAAAATGCTCATGCTCTTTTAATTATGCTTTCACTTGGAGAAAAAAGTGCAAAAGATTTTATTTAAATAGTATATTATAATCTTCATTCTCAAGTCCTTTTTTCATGACTCTTTACTAACCCCTTAAGTCTTTCCTTTTGAAAACTTTTCTTGGAATTTCTCAGTAACTTTGCTTTTTCGTGTTTTGGGGGTAATTAAAGTGATTGAGAACTATATGTGCCTGTGTGTGTGGCCGACGGCCCATGACGAAGACTTGACTCAAAAATCTGCCTATTAAAAACTACATGAGACATATATGTACGTGGGAGTGGTAAATATAGTTCCCTTACCTTAATTACACAAAAGTGTTCTACTTCTGTTCAATTGAAGGAGAAATGCATAGACAGACATTTGGTTTAGAGACATGAACAATTGTCACTTTCATCCGATTGCAACAGTGACAATATCATTATTATAATGACATCAATAATCGAGTGTTACCATGAATGAAAGCTCTTGAGCTCTGAATTTGACTCTGATAAACTATCGGTATTATTTATACGGAATAACTTTCTTACGGGATAGCCTAAAATTTGGATTTTTGTGTTCATTCAAATGAAGTGCTTTTCCTGAAGGTAAATTTAAAGTTTTTCATGCTATGTCCCGCAGCGGCTATCCCGGGTGGTAATATTGAAAGATATAAATAATTTGGTGATAATTTTAATTGCCCATCTCAAACATTGAAATCCACATGTCCGTCCTTGTCGTCTAGGTGGTCGACGTCGACATGCCATTAGGTGTGTCCAATTACAAACTCTTTCGCCGCTGACAACCTCAACGAAACTTAATGGACCCGCTCAGTCCATTGTCAGCAGACAACCTGCCATGAATGATAATTAAAGCTAAGAGTGTTTTGTGGTTTCTTTGTGCGTTGAGAGAATGAATGTGAGTGGGTGGGTAATAAACTGCTTCAGGTGTCTGTTCCCTTCCAATTCCAAAAATGGGTTGTTGTGTATGTATGTCACATTAATTACGTAATTACTTAATACAAGCATTAATAGTACCTCACCTTACGATACTAAATTTGTTGTTTGCACATTTTTGCGTTATCGGGTTGGATATTGATTTTGTCTCTGTAAAATTTAGATATGAAATAATCAATTAAAAGTTTTTTTGTTATTTGACTGAATTTTACTAATGCGTACAATCAAAAGCCATGTGTAATGCCTACAAAAATGTAAATAAATTAGAAAACATTTTGAAATCGTAAAAAATCTGATTCCGAAATGTCAATGTCATTTATTTGCTCTCACTAAATTACGGCTTTTGATTGATTGATTGAGTGACATTAATAATAATCAAGAGGTCAACATAGATTAGATAATTTCATTTTGAAGCAGAAACGCTTGACTTCCGAAAGATAAAGTCTCGCTTACAAGAATTTTATTTACACAACACAATATTATTTAATGCGGGTATGCTAATAAAATCTGTGTTTAATTAATTGACACAGATAAATACTTCTCCATTTCTCAAAACGTTTTGATGTTATGCAACCACTCTCGCATAATAATAATTTATTGCAATAAAAATCCTCCATACATTTTCACAACTAATTACATATGGCATAAATATCGAATTTCAAAAAAATAAGTACATATTATCACTAAATACAATCAGTCTTAGTTTTTCTTTAAAACTAGAGAACTGACTCGTCTACTGCCACGTCCACTTCCTCACATAGTCAATCTCAAAGGTGGGCTTCTCCCACCTGTCAGCCTCGATCGGGTCAAACGGCTCGTCCCCAAAGAACATGCCCCCCACCGCCAAGTTAATGATCATATGGAAGGCCTTGTCAAAAGGCTGTCCCCAGGCGTTGTAAAATCCTTCTTGGAAGTTCCTCTGGAGAGTCTCCTCCCAATAAACCTGGTCATCCACGAGCCACATGATCTTTTGCGGACTCCAGTCCACGGCGAAGGTGTGGAAGTCCTGGCTGAAGTCGACGGGGAAGGTGGTCTCGGGAGAGCCGACTTGGCCGTGAGCCTCTCGACTGCCGCCGAAATGGAGGGTGCCGAGCATATTAGTTGGCCTTTGACCTCGGTACTCCATGATGTCAATCTCTCCACTGCGGGGCCATTCTCCGTATTCTGAGTGTTGGGGCATCATCCAGAAGGCGGGCCACAGGTGCTTGCCCTTCGGGAGACGGGCGCGCATCTCGAACTTACCGTACCACCAGAAGTCCTTTCCATAGATTCGGGCGGAAGTGAATTGCTTTCCCTCTACATAATCAGTCAAAATTGAAATTAATTAGCCTTTAGTCAATGTCAATTAAGATTCTTTAGATTTTCCTTTGCTGAGAGTGTCTCAACTTACCCCACGATTCCCTCCTTGCCTGGATCGTCAAGATGCCATTCTCCTGGCGAATATTTTCGGGCCTGTTGTTAGTATAGCATTGGAGTTCCGCATTGCCCCAGTCTAGTCACAGGATAGAAACATTTTACATCAAGGACAATCGACATAATATATACAAACAAGATTATTAAGTATTTATTATGAATTGGGTTTAATTCTAGAATTCCAGCAAAAGTTGACTTCATTTTTTTGTACCTTGGCATGTGACCTCGGAGTTCCATCTCTCATTCGATGGGCTCCCCATCGAACTGGTCCTCCCACTCGAGAACCCACCCAGCCTGGGCCAAGCCGACACTGCAGACGGCGAGAACTACGAAGAGTAACTTTGCCATATTTTTTATCGATTCACCTTCGACGTCAAGTCTCTGACTGACTTGGAACTGCAGCCCTCCCTCGTATATTTATATTAATTGAAAATCTACTCGAAGAACGAGTGCAAATTGCAGAGATAGAAATGATAAAATCAATCGTGCGAGAACAGATTTTTTACAGAGTGTTAAAATGTGCCAGAGACATATTTTTGTGTGTGATTACTGGAATTGTAGGAAATTCATGGAAAATTGACACACGCATTTTCCAGGTGATACTAAGCCTAACTATAAAGTTGTGCTCAGAAGCTGAATAAATGTTGCTTATAGGAGGGTTACCTTATAAAAAGAGTATATAAAAACCTGATTAGAATACATACATATCCACAAAAAAGGCTTTTAATTTAAAAAAAATTGATCACTAATTCGTATGGAGGATATACTTATAATGAGATTCCCAATGTAATGGTATTTACATAACAATAATTTGTCATGTTTATGATTAATGAGACATGCTGTAATCAACTCAACTCCGAATTTTGAGTGAGATAATGTGTAATTTTAGCATTGAAATCTCGAAATGCACATTTTTTTCTGAATTTAACACGATCATGCCATTCATGCTCAAT
>JAHZMY010003026.1:0-11953 GCA_027743915.1 Seira sanloemensis | reverse complement strand
TTATATTGAGCAAGCGTTGAAACAGAAAAGATACAAAAGGTCTCTATATGAGTCCTGTGTTTATTTAAACATGCGTGAATAATATTCCGACGACCCCATTCCAAGCCCGAAATATCTGCTTTAGGATGACCGTCACCGTTTCTCTCGCTTAAAGCAAGTGAAACGAGAAAAAGCCCGGGTACAATTGCATGTCAAATGAAGTATCCAAGATAAACGCTGACAAGGATTTTATACTTTCGTTTATTTCAACTTAAAAAAATTCAGCCAAATTAGAGGTCAAATACATTAGGCATCGATTTCAATCAGGATATCAAGGTAAAACTATAACGCTAATGCAGGTATTTTTATTGGATTTTACGGTGATGCGCAATATTTGAGTATGAACTTCCTGTTTTAAGTGAGATTTAAGTGTGCAGCAAATGTAAAATTTTGTCTTTGTTGAAAATAACGCTAATTTTGGGAAGCACAATTTTCAGGCATGATTTACCGGTGTATTTATACATTATTGCAACATCCTATCCTGTCCGGGTTTAAGGACATTTGTTGAGTAAAGCATAAAAAGTCCGTGGTTATTGTGTTGCAGTAAACAAGTGAATATCACATAACATCTGGAAAGTCATATTTTGCTAAACACCCATCCTGATTTCAATATGGATTCTGAATTAGTTCTTCTCGCCCTAAGACTAAATCAGACCATTGCAGATCGCGTGTACAGGTACCGCGCGATCCTCTACTGGGACCATCACACACTCTCGTACAAACTTCAATCGAATACCAGATTGTGGAAGCTCCTTAATTTCGGCCTGATTTTGGGCACGTCTTGGCCAATGCTATTTTCAACATTTGTGTCATGTGTTCTCGGCCACCACACTCTTTCCGCCTTTCACACGCTCGTGCTAGGTATAGAACTTAACTACTTTACCTGCGTCCCATGTGGAACTTTTTTCATCTTAAGAGGGGCCGCGGACATAGGTCAGGCTTTTAGTTGCTTACGTCGTCTTGAGAATTCGTTAAACACATCTAGCACTACTAACGGAAGCTTGTCTCAACAGGAGCCTCAGAAAACTAGCAGTCTTATAAACTACCGCACTTCTATCCAAGGTTCGACAAAATACGAAATCATGCAACATGTAAACGCTTACAATTGAATGGCTTAAACAAAGCTGTTGCTGCATTTTCGTCGAAGGCGTCAGAATTAGCATAATTTCACACATTCTGCCTGTCGACCCACCCCCTTGTACATATATTTACGTTTTATGTTATTTTCGTTATTTTACTGTGTTAGTATGTGGAATCGGGTAAGCATGCATTATATATGTAAAAATGTGACTCAGCCTTTTCCAGAGTGTTCTAGAAGGTTGCAATTTTTCGTAGCTGGAAAAGGTTATAAATAGAGGTAGAAAGTTTGTTCGTCACCCTCAGTCGACTCTGAGCAACCGAGAGAGTCAAGTCGAGTCGCAGTTTTTCAGTTAAGAAAAAATAGTTAGTAATGAGCCATTTGTAAACTGCCAGTTTTTATACAACGCTCAAAATAAAAATATAAATAACTAGATAAAATTGGAAGTGTTTTGTCTACGTTTTTGGCATTTTCCTCACTCCTCAGGATATTACAGTTCACTAATAATTAGTGTGGTCCTTCATATCGTGTTCTATTTCTGTGAAGTTTCAGTTTCACCCACGAAGAAATTGGGATCTTCAAAAGCTATATACCAAATTCTTAACTAGCCCGCCGAATTTCCCTCGCAATAACCAGATTAATATAATCAAGCTAATGTAATTTATTGTGTACAATCAAGTTAAAATTCATGATGAACGGTGGGAGTTTTCCCTCTGGGGTAGTTCGTCAAGGGGAGATTGACTAGCGGGAAAGGGGGGTTGTCTACAGGAGGAAATCTGAATAAGTTTTTTGGGGGATTGAATGCGCCCAACTTTCAAATTTTAGAAATCAACGTCAATGTAATTTTACTAAAAGCCTAATTTGTTTATATTACAGCTAGCGGCCCGAATGCCGCGCGGCTCGCCTGCAGTAATATTGACAACGTCGGAATTCTGTTAAACCTAATCGTTCTTGGATTCGCTTTCATTCCCGTGTTTCTTCCTCCTATCGCAGTCTACCTAAATCTGGATCCACCTTATTTCTTCTACAAGATGATATTTCCCCAAGATGGCTTCGTCAACGTTTCTTCCAACATAGTCTATATGTCATACCTTATCCGTTACATCCACATGCTTCTAGCCGTTACCGAATGCTGCTCATCCTGCTGCAATTTAATATGCTACAGCGCCTGCATTTCCCGTAGTGCGCTGCAAATTGTGCGCAATCTCAGCGCAAGAAATTACAACACACAGACATTGCACGGCTACGTTTACGCTTGGTTCATTTTCCGGGTCATCGACGAGACGGCGACCTTCATACTGGTGTTGTACTTGGCTGGAATGTACTTGATAATAATTTTCTGTAACACGCTGATCATATTGACCTGGAGGAATGCAGATTGGCTTGTCTTTATGTTTGTAGCGCTAATTGGAGCGCTAACGGTGGGTTGTGTTACGATACTGTTGTTACTCGTCGTGGCATTGCATACGGAGAGTGTGAAGCTCAAAGAAAGGTGGATTTGGTCAAGTGTGAGGAAAGAAAAGAACGTCAATACTTGGGAACTCAAAATGGGTCAAAAGCAATTGAGTTGCTTTATAAGACCGATATCGTTCACTTACCTGTCCGTAGGGTGCATTCAGAAGAGTACAAGACGGGACTTTTACTACTCGGTTTTGTTGATGAGTCTAAATTCTGTTTTAGCTACTCGATGCTGATTTGGAGGTGAATATTTTTTAATGGATTTGAGAAACTATGAGATCTCGTCAGGGAGAGATTTGTTGTTATTCTGAAAACATTTTTGCGTTATAGCGTTATATATATATATATATATATATATGTGTTTTATTAATCGATCCACAAAACACATGATTTAAAGTATTCAAGTACTGTTTATAATTTAGAATGTAAAAGTTTCCGTAAAAAATCAATAAAGATATTGGACGTAATTTGGTACTCAGGTGTATGCGAACTTTGCGCGTTTTGAAATTAAAATTTCAAACTAGAGCTTTAATAAAACAAACTTTTTAGATGTTGGCATCTAACGTAATCTGGCAAGTGAACAGAAGTATTCCGGTTCTCATTACATACCCTGGCAGATTATACAATGAATTGAAATATAGGACAATTTTTATATACGAGTCAAATATTGACGAAGCCAAAGTATACACGTAAACAGCCTTCAAACATTTCCTGAGACGCTTTTGCTGTAATCATCAGGAAGAAGTTAATAAGGCATATTTCGTATGTACGCGTGAAACTTTGACCAACATGCAAATAATTGCGTGCAACATCTTCAAAAGGAAAAAACTGCTCTCAAATATATTATGTGAATCATTAAGCACCGGTAGTCGGACCTAACAGACAATTTCACTCGTCACTCTTATTCATTGCCGTACCATGTACCATAATTACCTCGCATTCAAATTTGAAGGTTTAATGATTATGCAGCTGTAATTTGTATCCATAAAAGCATGAATCTTTAAAGGCCAGGCTAAACTAATATAAATTGCTACCTTTGGCCTCAACATACTCACAGTAATGGATACTTCCCTGAAGTTCAGTTTTCCGGTGATTATAAAATAACACACCAATTACTTTTAAGGCTATGGCGGTACGCAGTTGTGGGCAAATTTGAACGGATGAGTAAACCGATAATTTGATTTGAACAGATGAAAATCAATGTAAGGTTTAATTTAAATAGTTTCAACCGACAGAAACTACTTATTGTTTGACCAAGTATTGTATAGCAGTAAACTCCGACCTAAACTAAGAAGTATATCAGCTTTGGTCAGTTATCCGTTCATCCGTATTCATCAGCATGGATTCGGATTTAATTTTGATCGCTTTAAGAATTAATCAGATTATTGCGGACCGTGTCTACAGATACCGCTCTATACTATATTGGGACCACGAAACACATTCTTACAGAAAAGAAGCAAAACCAAACATTTGCGCGTGGCAGGCAATCAACTTTGTTCTACTTCTTGGCATGGCATGGCCCATGCTTGCTTTCACACTTGTTTCGTGCCTACTAGGACACTTTAAAATGACAACTTTTGAATTGCTCACCGCTGCCGTAGAGCTAGACTATTGTACGCTAATTCCAAGTGGATCTTATATCTTGCTGAGAGGCGCTGAAGATATTAGTCGAGCATTAAGTCGTTTACTCCATTCTAAAGTCGTGTTATGTAATTTCTTACAAAATCCTAACCGAGGCACGAAGTACTCGAAATTAATTGGACCCCCAGCAAAGAATCGCCTGTACCAGGAATTAGGTGAGTATTTAGGACAAAGCGGACACTGAGGGAATACAAAGGTCTTGCTCCTCCATATCTCGCTTAGTATGCGCATAATATCGATCGGGAATATGGAGAAATTAGCTATATGCTCAGAGTGTCGTCTGGAAAAATGGCTACATGCTGTGTATTTTAAATAGCTTATAGCCACTTTTCAAATGACACTCCGGAGCATATAACCATTTTTTTGTAATCACGGTCGATATGTTAAGTATACTTTTAGTGTCTAGGATTGTCGTAATGGGGTAACATAAGACAAAAATACGTCAAAATATCTAGATTTCGGAAATAATGCCTCGCCCAAAATCTTGTCACAAGATAAAATTAACTTAAACGATATTAAGAAGGTCATTCCCATTGTCCATTTGTTTGAGGTCAAAACGGCATATTTCAGACCAAATTGACATGCGTTCTTTTTATGCCAACAAATGCCAATCAAAGCTGTTATCAGCAGTGAATTTGATCTTTAGATGACAGTGGTCGTATCTGAGGTTAAATTTACATTCTTCAATGTCATTGCTTGTGAGACTCAGTTTTCCCAAAATATGTTGAATTTACCATAGATACAAAAATTATGCGAGATTGAAGTCAAAAATTTGTTTATTTTTGTAGATGAAGTATTAAAGGTCTTCGCGAAGATAGCACATGGACACGTCGACGCTCTCGGAATATCCCTAAACTTGGTTGTGGTTGGACTGTCAACCATACCCTTCTCGTTTCCACTCGTGGCGGTATATTTGCAACTAGACCCGATATATTTTGCCTGCAAGATTGTGGTCCCCGAACAATATTTTCTTAACCTCCCTTCGTTTATGTTGTATCTGACATACCCTCTGAGATACATTTTTATGACGCTGATTGTGATGGAAATATGCTCCACTTGCACAAATTTAGTCTGCTACGGCATTCTCGCTGCTCATAGCGCTCTCAGCATTGTTCGGATTCTCGGAGGCCAAAACTTTGACTCGAAAGTGTTGCACACCTACGTCTACACATGTTTCCTCTTTCGTGTTCTCGACGAATCCGCGACATATTTGTTGGTCGTTTTTCTGGCTGGTTTGTATGTCATGCAGGTCATGTGCAACACGATAACTATCATTGCGTTTAGAAATTCTGACTGGCTTGCGTTTTCGTTCTCGCTCTTTTTTGGAGTGATTACGTCATCAGCTCTCATTATGGTTTTAGCAGTCGTTGTGTCGTTACACACAGAAAGCTTACGATTGCAGAAAACGTGGATGTGGTCATGTGCCAGATTTGGGGCATCATCGAGGATGTTTGAGATGAAAGTGAGGAGAAAACAGTTGGCGTGTCTTGTTGGGCCGATTTCGTTCTCGTATTTGTCAGTTGGGTGTGTACAAAAAGGAACGAGACGGGATTTCTATCACTCAGTGACAACAATGAGCTTGAATTCGATATTGGCTATGCAATACAATTGTTGAGCATTATTTATACACTTATTTTTAAACGAAAATCAGTTTTTCTAATAAATGTGTTTAGTATACCTCCTCAACCATATCTTACCCATGTGTGTGGTCCACCATTCATCTATGTGTAACATTGGTTGGCACAAAATCTGAGTTTACGTTGGATGTGTAGATCACGTTGGATTTGGTGTATCAGTTTTTTACTTTGCAAGATTCTAAGTATTTCGCGAGAATTTCCAATAAAATAAAACCACATACTATTAAACGGTACATGTGCAGACATCAATATGTCATGCTTGTAATTTTAAACGGAATATTGCTGTTAAAAAAGTGCGTAAAAGGTAAGACCTTCCTGGACCTGTAGGTTCTTCTGTTAGCCACCGTCAATACCTGACAATCCAACGGTCTTATTTTTTCGGCAGAGTTGTTTTTCGTCATACTTTTTTATTGCACGTACGTCCATAAGGCCACTAAATGCAAATGCGCTTGTAATATTTCAAGGGTATTGAACACAAATGCCAGCTATTGTATTATCTATGTACTTTAGAAGGGACAGAATTTAGATCGTGCAACTAATCTAGAGTTGGAAAAGCAGTAACCAAAGCGATGAGGTTGACAACGACAATATCAAATAACAATTTATGTCTTAGGCTCCCATAAAACACATAATTTGTATGAATCGACACATTAATGCCCTGTCTGCTTCCCATATAGTACACATATCCGTGTAAGAAATCTTCAGTGCTATTCTGTGACTTCTTTTCCACGTCCCGTTTCTCCGTAAAGACCGTTGTTTTGCCATTGTTTCCTTGAATGCCCTACACAAGCTCTAACTCCCACCCCACATCCTTCTACCAAAATCCAAACGATCCTGAAAATTTTAGCCTCTAACAGGAACAACCCCAGAGAGATCCCCAAGAAAATAGTATGTGTGAAGAAAATAACCCGCACATTGTCCGTCAGACCCACCGGTTTAAAAACGCTAACACTCCGCCTCTCGGACAACCCAATGCCATTGCTATTCCAGCTGAGCAACCTCGTTTTCCAGGAGCTCCAAAACTCGGCAATCCCAGATTGCTGAAAAGCAACTACCCTCGAAACAAAGTAGTCTAACGTTATCGTAAGGTTGTTGAAATGAAAGCTGGAGTACAGTTCGGTGTACTTCGATCTACTCATAACAATATCTTCCTTCTTGTTTTTGTTTCTCTGGAGTAGACCAAGTAATCCTAACTTTGCTTGCAGAATATTGTCGTACCCATCAACGTAGACGCTGCTGTCGCATTTCGCCACAATGCTGGTGTAATAACTTCCGTTCAAAACCTGTTTGAAAGCATCCAGTGAGAATGCCACTTGGGTAAAGTTTAACTCTGCCTGAACCTCCTCTTCTGATTTNGAGAATGCCACTTGGGTAAAGTTTAACTCTACCTGAACCTCCTCATCTGACTTGTTATATTGCAGTTTTCTATACGCAATTCCAAACATTGAAAACCTTAACATTAGGGATCTTGACCCGAGCAAGTTCGACATAAGGTCAATTTTCATAGTTTCGCGCCAAGCGTTATCAATCCAGGCATCGGCGACATCGCGACCATTCTTGATTTTGTACGCGTTGACGAACACGCTCGTTAGCAAATTTGGCGTGTAAATCGGTAATTTATGCTCTAGGACTTGGTCAAACGTCTCCAACTTCCATATGGGGACGGGGGCAGTCAGCTTGTCAATATTATCGCCAAAGTATAGATTAGTTAGGTAAAGACCGCCAAGAATCCAACCGCCCCAGAACCAGCGCCTCTGCCTAGGTATGGCCGTACTTTGACCAAGCAGAATTTTGCCAACGTTGACTGCAGTGTTCTCCAAGCGCGATTTCTTCCTTCCACCCTTACTTAGGCCAGACAATAGGACCACGCCAATAGTTATGAAGGCTATCAAGGTTATCCACACTTCCTTTTGATACGCGGACAGATAGCCGTGGTATGAGAGGAGGCCGAATTGCTTGTAATGTGAGCACATGATGAAGTGTAGCTCGTCATTTCTGCTGGTGTGAGATGCCGCCGACATCATTGATGTATAAGGGAATGAGTATAATAAGGCGATCCTGCCACCAGAATGTGCTATGAACCAACTTATCTTCCAACATTCAGAAGAAGAGCCTTCCTCATCCCGTTCCACCAAAGTGATATTGCGCAACGTCGAAATTAGTATCATTGCTGTCAGCGTTGGAATTGAATACAACTTTAGCGAGGCAAATAGATGGCGTTTCCAACGCAACTTTGGACTTGCTGATTCCGTCTCAAATATTCCTGTGCTGTACCAAAGCCCTGCTTCGCATTTGGTGTTCCACAGTTTGTACATGTGTCCAGGTTGAGTTGAAGAAAGTATTTTTATGGGGGTATTCAGATGACTGGATTTGGCTTTGGTTAGGCATTGGTGATAGGATCGGAGAAAAGATATATTTTGTGATAGAGTATATCGGTCAGCGATGGGATTGCAGTTCTGTCGAACGGTGTGATAAAGAGCAATCTGATCAGCGCAAATTATCATGGTTGTGTTGTCAACTTTAAGGTGCATTTCATTTCCAAGTGGTTTCCAGAAATACTTTGTTTGTCTCGTTGGAAAATAGAGCGGTACAAAATCTGAATCCATTCCTCTAGTGCCCTTAAAAAGATACCAGCATTTACTTTTGAAAGCCCAGGTAACACGAATTTATTTTCCATAAATTAATATTTCTATGACTTAAAATATACCTCTGGGACCGGTGTACCACGTATATAATCTACGAGCGCGGCTTCTTGGTCCCGTTGGTTTACTGCCACCCAGTTTTTAAAACACCTTAAAAAGTCGTACCGCTGTCGTCGAGGTTTTGCAGAAACGTCGACGTATCCAATAAACGTTGAATATGGGTGAGCTTCAGACAAGGATTGTAGGCTTCGTGGAGCTTCCTTGGGAAAATATCCGCAGTGATGAGACGCAACGTAGAGTAATAGTCCACATTTCTGTCGGGTTGAAAATTTGGAAATGTTCTGGTATCCTATATAAAGTCAACAAAGTATTTATGGGTGAAACTAATATCAGATCTAATACTAGAAATTTATTTAAAAGTTAGAAGTCCACATTTCTGTCGGGTTGAAAATTTGGAAATGTTCTGGTATCCTATATAAAGTCAACAAAGTATTTATGGGTGAAACTAATATCAGATCTAATACTAGAAATTTATTTAAAAGCTTTAATACTGATTTAATCTGCTCGTAATGCTTCCTTCTGAAAATTTTAATATTAGATCCCAGCCTTTAAAGTACGACATTTTATTCAGAGCATGAAACTAGCTTTTCCCGCTCTGGTTTACGCTTACCGCTTTGCTCGATTTGTGGCTTTGCACAAGTCCAGTCATCTGTATAGTATGACTCCCATATTATCAATGGCCCTGATACGTTCACGATATGCTTGACGTTCAAAAGTGCTTTCAGCTCGGAAATTTTCTGCAACAAGGAAACACGCAATTTATACCAATATGCTTCAACCAGACAAGCCAGTTTGTTGTGAGTGTGGGAAACTGTGATACGAACTGTAAAACGTGGTACTCAAAATCTTATGATATGTCCATTTTGTGCTATGTTTTACAAATAAAACATTTGTAGAAGGAATTACCTTGCGCTTGTTATGGTGCAGCTGAATATGCAAGTCACACTCCAGGAATGGATCCAATACTCCTGAGAAGTCTATTGTGATATCCACTACTCTTGTTTTGTGACCGCTTGAGACACACAATAACGCCGACCATAAGTAGACCAACAAAAGTTTGACTAAAGTGGCGGACTTACCAACAAGCATTTTTATTTTCAAACCACTAATGAATGAAATTGACACAAGGGAGTATATGGTAGGAAAAGTATATATATATCCAACCGCTAAAAATTACTGTGAATTGTTTTCTTGCAAAACCTAAAACGTTGGCTTGCGACATGCCTCTTTCGTTTCTGGCGATCACCAAACCTAAGGATAATTACAGACAAATGCTTGCAGTGACAAAAGTCGGATAAGGACAAGGGCAGAACGAAAGCAGACGGAATATAGAAAAGTTTCAATTATTTTTACGTACATAATTAACATGTACATGATTGCTTTGGTAGACTTAGGTTTAATCCTATGCTCACAAGACTATCTAAAAACCAATTTTCAATACCCTGAGCAATTATTGGAAGAATTAAAATTTGAGAATTGGTTTCCACATAATCGTTATTTCAAGTAGTACAGACAAGAAAATTGGATACGACATAAAAAGCATTTATGTTGTTGAACAACAAATGAAATATACACGAGCGAAATTAGACGTGTATTACATAGATATGGCAGAACCGAAGTAGGTAATGAGAAAGTTTTTTTAAAAAAATGATTTATTGCTCAACCCATACTTCCAAATTTTTATTATAATGTCTTATTGTAGCCTGAATGCATTAATTCCTAAAGATATGCTTCTGATGTTTGCTAAAAATAAAATGAGATTTAGGCTTCTATGGACTTCAATTTTTATTTTCTATCAGCGCCACACTTTGGATCTACGAAGTAAAACCACTGCAATTCCACTAACTCAATCTTTTTCCAAAGTGAAGTAAATAAGTCAAAAGCTGCAAATCCGTATTTACGCTTATAGCGAATCGTTCGTTTAAATCCTTGTAATTCTTCTATTACGGCTTACACGTCCACAACAACACATAAATTGTGTGGTCCAGATGACGTCATCCGGGTCACATTTATAGAGTTTCCCATAAGCAATCAAAACGCACGTCGCTCAATGCTATGTAAAAAATTGCTTGCACACAACTTTCGTACTTCTCTCTCTCTCTCTCATAGCAAACACAAATCAACATTTTAAACATTTGAATTGAATTTGAATACAGAGTGATTGTACAAGTTTGCCCTAGACTATTGCAAAAAATACGCACCAAGAATTACACGCCAATACACAGGATGACGCATAACTATGACACAGCGGACATTCCTGTTGCTGACATGGATTCGGGACTAGTGATTTGCCCGAAAACCGGTCCCCACCCGGACTGATAAATATCAAAATTGATGCTTCAGCATTAAAATACAAATTTGTATAAGCTAAAACGTTCTTGTTACTGAAATCAGTGCAATCGTTGTAATTGTGATTAATTGTGTATATACCCCCGGATGGACTTAAGTGTGGTGTAATCATCAGAAAAGGTCGTTGTTGTTGGTTGAATATGCATCGAACTTCCTTTTAATAATAAACTGATCAGTAGGGCAAATCGAGGTAAAAAACGATAGAGTATGAGACTTTCTGGCTTACTTTTAAGTTTACGTCCAAAGTTCTAAAGCCTCGTAAGTTTTTGTTTAACCTTACGAAGCTGCGCAATTAGTTTCAAATTGCAAGTGTAAGTATATTTTCTTTCACTTTGGATCCGCGAACCGAGACTGTGTCGTTAAAATTGATTATATTGAAAATTTTTGCTTTGCACAAAATCACATTCCAATCAAAAATTTCATAAATCTTCATCCTAACAATTTTCAAATAAATAGGATGTCATATACCCAGTGGGAACAGACATAGCACTTATTGTATAACTTATGTCCATTTTCATAGCAAATATACTAAATCGATCAAAATTTTCATTTTCGTTCCTGGTGTTGCTATTCAAACTTGATTATATTTTGACTTAGTACTGATTTTTTATATATATTTTGCAAAATGGCTGACACTGGTTTGCAGACGCACTGACATACGAATTAAACCATAAATTTGACAGTATCCACTTTCTTTAACTGCTGAGAGAATATGTTGACGGTTTCTATGAAAAATATGTAATTTTTTAACGTTACTCTACAATTAAACATAATGGTTTCCGTTGTGTGCAAGTATGCAAGTATGCAAGTGTGCAAGTTTTAGTAATGTTCGATTATTCAAACTAACTTTGATAAAAGAAACTTCAGTTCAGCCATCGAAGAGAGCACTAGACGTCATATACGTTAGATTTAAGTTGGAAAGAATAAGCAGAATAGTCGGTCAAGCATATGCATATTATATAAAAATAATCTCATTTCTGAGTTTTTTGACGGGGCTGTTGAAGGGATTTTTTTGCATGGTAACGATATGTGCAAAAATTGATTCACCT
>JAHZMY010003025.1:0-13787 GCA_027743915.1 Seira sanloemensis | reverse complement strand
GCCTTTGCATGTCTGCAAAAAAGGAATTGGTGCCTTTGCATGTCTGCAAAAAAAGGAATTAGTGCCTTTGCATGTCTGCAAAAAAGGAATTGGTGCTATTGCAGGTCACAGAGACGTTATGGCCTTTTGCCAAAAACTGATTGCATTATTTGCTTTTCTTTTGTATTTGTATACATATGTATACTCTACACATAAATAATTTTACTTTAGGCTATGTCAAACATATCGTATTATCAGTTATTACACTGTCAGAAGTAAGAGATCCACAAATCGTTTTGTCGCAAAATCTTGAAACACCAGCGGCGTCTTCTGGTCGATGAAATTACTCGCCCCGAAGCTAATTCTTAGGGGAGCCAATGACTTGATTTCTTTCTTCTCGACGATCCCTTGCCTTCCGCGTCTTCCCTCCGAACCTTCCCCTCTGAACGAATGGAGTACATCCACCGACGCCGCATAGACCTGTCCAGCCTGCCCGTACACAGAAAGCACCAAGACAAAGCACTGCAGTGAAAACATTGCCATCCATGGCAGGAGATAGCTCGCAATATCCGAGCTGAGTCCAGTCCCCTTCGCCACCATCACCAACGTATACAGCGCCAACATCTCTTCCGCTCCCAGCATACAAAGCAAGAAGAAGTAGAAGTCGACATGGGCCTGATTGAAAAGGATACAAATCACCTGAAGACATCTGTACATGGAAACTTCCCGTCTCTGCCTCAATTTCATTCCCAGCAGCGCATTCTTCATCAGGGTGCAGGCACACAGAAGATGCGTCGTGGTTATGAATCCAACCGTAATCAAAACCCTCCAAATGAAAGCATGCAGCACAGCCTGAACGATGCCATTTAAATATCGAAGTGACTCGAAATTTGCATAACTGTCGTGGAGGATGCATACTGGGCTCACGGACCACAGGAATGATACATAGGAGCAAGGTAAGAATCCGACACCGATGCCAACCGCCAACGGGCCGAAGACGGTGATGTGGTCCATGCTGAGGAGGGATATCCGCACGAAACTCGCCAATGGAGGGAGATTAGTTTTCGCTGATGAACTTTCCAGATCCAGAAGACCATTCAAAAGGAGCACAAATTGCTCCGATTTGATGGAGCTAAAGTAGAAACAAATCCAACTCGTGATTGGTCCGAGGCTGATGGTGATGATCATGCAAATGCCGAACTTGTCAACGTGTTCTCGTAAGAGAAGGACGAGGATGGAGTAGCCACTTAATAAAATTAGGGTGAGGTGGAATATTATGCAGAAGGTCCATTTGTTTTGGTGGAGGTTGACTTTGGCGGCGGTGGCGTTCCAGCCGTACGTGGTTCCGTTGAAGATGGAGGCTCGCCGGTAGAAACGTTTTAGGACGGGAAGGAAAACTGCCTGAAATGACATTATATCCGGGATTGTGTAGCTATGTTAATCAACTTTTCGATATTTTTATGTAGTTTTCAATAAGTTTCACTAAGTAAGTTCGAGGGTTGCTCTAGTTTTGCAATAATATAAAATATAATGTATAATAGCACTTAGTTTAACTTTGATTCTGATCTGATTAACAGTGAAGATATACAATTGCTTAGTTTCTGATATTGAGTATAAATATTTTGCTGGTATCTCGAAATAAAGTTAAAAATTCTGTCTCGATTAAATGCACACATCATTTGAATTCTTTTAAAACTTGCGTATAAATATTTATTGACATATGCAAATATCGGGCTACATACTGCTCTTGCTGCTGCAAAAGTCACAAACGCGTCCATACATAAGCCACTAAGATTTAGGAAAAAGTAATACTCTATGAATTTGAATGGCTAATGGAACTCATGGTTGATATTAATAAAGCAGCTTTTTATTTAAATATAGATTAATACTCTATATTTTCCATGATTGTCAAAACTCGATTGACAGTGCCTGGGAAGCAGCAATGACCTGGTAAGCATTGAGCGTATTTTACTGCGTTGGTGACAACGACTTTAATTAGTAAGTAGTTATTTTGTGTTCTGTTTTGAGACAAAGTTAGTGGGCGTAAAATAATTATAAATCACTAATTCTCTTTATTCATCGTTCTACACGGTTAAGGTGTTACTGTTGTTACAATTTTTGGTTCTCGATATCAATCCCGGATTTTCAATATTTGTTGTTGGCGTATTTGCCATGTATTTAAACAAAACTCATGAATAGTAATATTATTGGTAGAAACAATGCGAGACATTTTGACTTACCCTGCTACCGCTGAGAATTGTTTTAAATTTTTAATTACAAAATAGAAGTGGGCGTTACGAGAAGACATCAATATATATGCACATCCAGCAAGCATGATAAAGGCAAACGGTTTTGGTATGCTCTGTTCAATTTTTTAAATCAATAGGCAGCAAAAATGACAACCCCTTTCAAATAGCGTACATCTGCAAATATAGTAATGTAATAGTATATTACACGGTTTATGTGTCTCAACTAAACTATGTAGTTGTGCCTTTAATATTTATAGTACGTAACTACTGTTGGGTGAGCCCTGAAGCACTAATAAAAAGTTTCAAAGTAAACAATTTTTGGCAAGGATCTTACTTGCGCTGGGACTTCAAATATTCTCATCTCTTAATCTTTGTCTCAAAAAATAGCTTCCTAGCCTGACATAAAAATAGGAGAAAATACGACATTTCACGTGACAACTACAATGTAGCATTTTAAATTTAGTTGAAACTAGTACTGAAGATCAATGTTTTCCTCACCTTTGTATTTAGTTTATTCATGTGGTTACCGGAAGCATATTATGACTTCACTGTTGTATTTTTTAAAACTTCGCTTCCATACATATGGGATACACAAAATCTTTGCATTGCAAAAGGAGACATTGGAGTGCAATTGTGATTAAGAATTCCTGACGAGTGCAGAATAGTCGATTTCTTGTATTAAATCTGAAGTTTAATGATATTTACTAGATGAGCTAAGTCGCCGGCTACTGTGAATAACCCACCTTTTTATTTCTAGGAAGTAGGATCTACAAACATCACATAATATTTGATACAAAAGCAATATATCCTATATGCATAAATAGTTTTTCACATAATGATGATCCATAAAGTATTTTTTCAAACGTCAGTTACGTGATAGTGTATAACTACTTCACCTCCACCTTCAGTTGGAAGTAGTGAGCCAACTCATATCAGCCAAAATCCAAATTGAGAATTTTTTTTTCAACTTCTAACAAATTAGGTTAGGACAAGAAATTTAAAAGCATGAAATTGTGAACAGCATTCAGCTTTACTACACTTTAGGCTGTACAACTTAGCCTTTTGCTTTAATATTACTTTGTAATCACACGTTATCTTGATTCAAGTAAAATACCTATATACGTATATACGTCATTCGATTGGTCCTTGGCCGAAAATGTGCCTTGATGTTTTTGATTTTCGTTGTGTACCACAACCTGGCGCTGTATGCGGTTTCTTTATAACAGGAAATATGAACATTTTATGATTTTTAAATATGTACATAGATAACTTTTCTGCATCCTGCAGCGTAAAGCGTAATCGGAATCTCTTTTGGTCAAAAGCGGGACCTGCTCGTAATACAGCAAGGTTCGCGGCAAAAGGGTTACATCGTTGATAGAAGGAAATTTTGATTTCAACATTCACAACTTACGGATTTCTGTGTCCTCTGCCCGGTTTTTCGAGTGCAAATGACTAGTCGCCAAATTAAGCCGAAACAGAAGGCATGTTTGACTCTTCAAATACATGTCAGTCTATGTTTATAAAATGAAAAAAAACGTACTGACAGCTTCAGACATGGCTTTTGTTGATTACTCGTGGTCTCAAAAAAGCGGTCAGTTTATGTATGTTTGCATTGCGAGTCATCAAATAAAGATAGATTTGATATTATGTCTTGTTTATTTAACTCGTATCAGATGTTAATTATAAAACATGTCCGCTCAAAACCATTCCCTTCGATAATCATATACATAGTAATACTTCGACTATAATTGCCATTTATTCAGCCGAATTGAGACTCAAATTTTCAGAGCAATTCTTCAAACCAGTACATCCTAGCACGTTATTAATTAAATATTTCTCAAGATTTGTAACTAGATAAACCAAAGACATCCGAAATAATTGGGTGTGTACAAGACGACGAGAAAGAGTTATGTTGCATTAGATTAAGACACGGGTCGTTAGATGGTATCTATTGCCACGAATTACGTTCAGCATCGGGAAAGACGTAATAGTCACTTCTCCTCTGCACTCGTCATAGCTGTAAATGGAATAGATCTCTAACCCAGGACAGTTAATTTCCAAAAGATATCAATTGCCTACCAAAGTCCAAGATGTCGTTCACAATAAAGTTCGTCCCTTCTATCATCAAGTCTTACAACGTTAAAAATATTACACAATGCAACTGGAACCCGGTTGCAAGAAAAGTCTTGCTAAAGACAAGAAACATTTGGAAATTCTGGCTCTTCGTTTTTTCCCTGCAAGCAATCTTGAGCTTCGTCGCCTGTTTCCATTACTATCGGCTCGGCCGGTTGGACTTTGCCTGCATCGCCTTCTTAATGGCAATTAACAGTATAACGGGTGCCGTTATATTCTTTTTTCCTTGCCAAAATGACGCCATCCTATCACAGCTTCTACAGAGAATCGTGGACACGGAAATGAGCCTGACTTCCGGGAAAACGGAGAAAGGATTGACGAAAATAGTGCTTCAGGTTTTTGACTTTTTCTCAATCATTGTGCCCAGTATCCTGGGACTTGTGGCAGGTTTGATGCCATGCGACTCCCCAAATCTGTACTGGATGTTAAACCCACTTTGTAAATGCGGACTTGCGCATGTGCTCACCCGTGGATTAACTATGGCCAAAGCCACCTCAACTGTCGTTTTTTTGCGTTTCACATTGCATACACACTCGTTCACCTCACCAAAGGCAAAGGAAGCGCGCGCCAATTGAATTTGCTTTGTTGAGGGGTAGTTTGATGAGCACGTCACGGCCCAAGATGATTTATCATCTTTTTCTTTGGGGTCATCGTCGATTTCAAAATTAAAAATTGTTTTGGGGATTCTTTTGGGGGTACTAGGTAGTGTGGGAAAAGTAGGTAGGTAGTTTTTAAAAATTTATAGACTTAAGTGATACATTTGTTTGGTTCGGTTCTTAGTGAATGGGCCCCTGATCTTAATTGTAGACTTAATTGGCCTGACTATTAGTCTAATAACTTTTCGGCGTAACGGTAACACATTCCAAATTTGGTGTCATTCGAATCGGAAGAAACGGGCCTACTAGCTGATTCAAAATTCCCGATGTGTTACCGTTACCCCGACCGTTAATTACGATTTGAAATTAACATGTTAATTAGGCCAAAAAATTAATTTTTCGAAATTTTTTATTTTGAATCGGATGGCAAACCATATTTAAACACTAATGAGATTTTCAAGATTTTAATTAGGTCAGTAATTTCCTTAATTATTGACTTAATTGTCCAAAATGCCCAAAACTACATATACGTCTAACTATCTTATCACAGGGGCGATTTAGTTCTAGTTTTCTTAGGCCGTATAGAGCTTTCCTTTGCCTTTTACGTAAGGGGAATGGTATAAGCGTAGCTTTAAAAAATTGAAAATCTTCCAATAAGCCAAACTACATTTGACGTGGCTTTGGCCTATGGCTTCAAATTTGGTACTGCATTTTGTGATTTGGAGGACGGGATACTCATACGGATGTGCTACCACTGGCATTTTGATAGCGACATTTGCATTCGTCGAAGAGACACTAGTTAATATAAGTATTTCTTATAATAATAAAAGACATTACCGTCACCTCCAACTAATCTGTAGCATGCTTAACGAGGTATATTACGAAGTTGTATTTTTGATTTTGGTAATTCTGTCGTTGACTCAGATCTTTGCGGTGTATGCTCTCGTCAAGGTTGACACCACCATGGGGACTGGAGTAGTGGCAGTTTTAATGATTCCGCTAAATGCAATTATAATTGCTGTTTGCATAGTTGCAAATCTAAGTGTTTATGGTCAGGCGGGAAAAATTAATGCAGTATCAACTGAGGTTTTGATGAAATGGAAGACAGTTGATACTGGTGTGAGCAGATTTGAGAGGAATTGTATAAGAAGGGAGTTAAGGGCGCTCCCGCCTTTAAAGGTTTTGGTGGGCGCGAGTAATTTTATTGATCAGAAAACGAATTTGGTTATTCAGGATTTCACCGTTCGGCGCTCTGTGGACGTGTTATTAGTAAAGAAGTAGTTTTATTCTCTTAAATTGGGAAACCTTTCTGTATTCCACCTTCATTGCGATTTAAGTACTAGTTTTAAGCCTGCCTGCAAATATCTGTATGTCAAATTAAATAATGTATTGTAGTTTGTTAAAATATAACTTAAAATGACTGTCCACGATCGAATATTGTCAATAAAAACTAACTAACTACTTGTTTTAAGCCAAACTTTGATTAGCATGATTGCTACTTACTAAAATGTAGGGTTGGTATTTGTCCGATTCGAAAAAGCGTTTGGGTCTACTTTCTTTGTGTATTTTGACATCACCATAATTATGCTTAACAATGCATGGAACAATGTTATACTTGGAATAAATAATTCTTGTGACGAAGTTTTATATTCATAACTACTTAGCCAGCTCAAATTTGTGATTTTTTTTGGAAAATCACAAATAATGGATCAAGCTTTGTTTATTATTAGTTCAAGGAATATACACGAGCAAGATAGCATGATACCATATAATGTCCAACACTTTATGGCATCAATATATTGTTTGTCGGGACAGGAATAGTAATTATAGGTTTTTAATTAACCGCACTAATTGTATTTTTCGTTTCGAACAGCACGCAACATGATATAAATTGTGTTTGCTCCCATACATATGCACATATGCTGAGTTGGCTCAAACTTTGTATTTTCGTCTACTTTGTCGCCGTGGAAAACCGATTTTAGCAAATACTCTGCATCAAAAGATTCCCCATCGTTGCAACCAATCACCCATCTCACACATCCCTATCTCATAAATCATGAACCGGGCGCTAATTAAATACGCGGCGTTTATTAACACCCTTAGCTTATTCGCGGGCGTTCGCTCCTTGAGCGCGAGTTGGAACGAGGTGTCCACACATTCTCTATCCTTTCTTCGAAATGCGATCAACAATGACAATAGCTTCGTCTTTCTATTCCACTCATACTCTGACTACAAAAATTACCACTTTGCTGAAGATTTTCAGAAGATTGTCCTAAACCAGGCTCATCATTTTAACCACATCCCAGTCAGCCCTTGGCACAACCGTTTCCACACCCTGCACCACATTTTGATTGGCCCGTGGAACCAACCCAGCATGACTACCGTATTCTTCGAAATGACGCACTTCACCAGCCGACCTTTCAATATTCTTCTCTTCTGCGCAGACGAAGGCCCCTTGAAAGCCGCTCTGGAGATAATTCGACTTCCATGCACCAAGCTTTTTGCGAGGATGATTCATGGAGAACTTACAATAAATACTTTTCCGCTCCCGGGATTACCCCTAGAACTCATCTCCAAGCCACTAGAGCTTCACAAACATCTCTTTTGGGACAATGGCGGTGTGCATATTCAGGCCTTAGTAATTATAAAATACACGGGCTTTCTGCAACGCTACGGCAATGACAGGTTTGCCTGCCCCCGTTTGCTTTGCGAGAGGTCGGACGATGTCTACTTGTGCAATTCAGACCTTGTGGAAACCACATTTTTGAAAGAGGTTAATAACTTGACCCTTGACATTTACAGCAACGGGGACGAAGCTTTTAAGGTTCCTATCACAGGTGGCAACCAATTTATCATTTTACTTCACTCGAACCCTACGAATGACGTTCACCCTAAAATCAATCAGTACCATTATGCAAGTGTTCTGTTTTATTACCTCATTTATTGCAAGACGCAGGAGGGTGCGGAAATTACGACTGAGCATGCCTCTCGTTGGCTGGAACCATTCACAACGAATGTATGGATTTGCATTATCATATCTCAAGTGATGGCTTATTTCATTATGTTTCTCGTTCACGACGACCCACATGGCTTATCAAAGTTGGCTCAGGTCGCAATCGATCAGCTCGAAATCCTATTGACAAAGGCGCATTTTGGCCGGATAAAATCGAAGAGCAACCACTTCGCCTTCTTTCTCTTTTCAAACTACGTCGTAATTACGTTCATGAGTAATCTGTATGAGAACGAGATTACAAGCGAGGTGGTCACTCAGGCCCCGCCCAAAATCTTTCAGAGTTTGGCAGAGCTGCTGGCGCACAGCTACAAAATTATTTGGTTTTCTTTGTACAATAAACACGGACCACCGCAAGATACGTACCAAGTTGACTTCAACATGCGCGGAATCGGCCATCTGCTGGATACCAGCTTCAAGGAGATTAGAAGCAGCGGTGACAACATCTCGGTGATAGCAGAGCATTTGATGAAGAAATACGCAGTTTTATGGGACTCTCAGGATTTGCTCCAACCAAGAAGAATCGAGCGGGAAATTGCGAACATCATGTTCGATGGATACGAGAAAGTGGTCTTGTCCAACATACCGACGCACTTTCTGATTTTGTCTACAGAATTAGATTTAACTACATTGGGGTAAGCCAATCCACGGAGAAAGTTGTCATTGAAAATGATGAAATCAGCTTTGATAAGCTCTTGCCGGTGATCATCTTTTGCTTGGTGATTTATGCGATTGCGATTGGAAAGTTTATCGCGGAGATTCGTTTTTGCAAAAAGATTGTCAAAATCAGGCCAAATATTACGCAAATACAAGATTCGAGTTTCGTCCAGGTAAAATCATCCACGGAAACTAAATTGAGTCATGCTGCAGAAATGATAAGGCTTAAGGAAATGGAACCTCAGAGTCGTATTTTAGACTCAAATTTAGATATAAGAGAGTAAATGTTATTAATAGGGGAAACAAATTAGGAAACTAGGTTTCAAAATTGTAATACCACAAAGAATCATTAACTAACATAGTGAAGCATTTTTTTAATCGATAAGGGACCGTCCATATATTAAGTTACATTTCTTAAGCATTGTAGCTATTTCTGCCTCTGAAAATGTTTCTACCGCTACGTCTCCTACTAATTTGTTTAGGAAATGCTTCAACTGCATTGCGTTGACCACACCCGACTCTAGTAAAATTACCATCGTGAGTGTATTCTTAGCATGCATTTCAAACTACATATTCCGATATTAGGTATATATGTGAAACGAAAAGAACTATTGGAGTAATTAAATAAAAATCGAACGCATACGTAACTTGATTGCTGTATTGCAGTTACATTACAAACTTATTGTTCACTTCAGAAATTCGATGACCTGGTAAACTTTGACTCCTAATATAATACAAAATAAAAACGAATGTATAACCACACTCAACATTATTCTTTCGGGGCTTTCGAATAACACCTAAAGTGACTCTCTAATCCAAACCGATTTTAAGATTCATCGGTCACCAGCTACCATATTGAACAAGAGAATATGCACGCCATTACATCCGGAATCAGAATTCGAATAGGAAAGCATATTACCGCAATAACTTGCTCATTGGGCATATTTATTTATTTTACATTCTACGTATCTTTCGCTTTAATAATTTATCATGCTGCCACTTACAACTTGGTCGAAAATTGCATTTCTCCAAAATGTATGTAGATACAACGACGGCTATATGGTCAAGTTGTTTTTCTCCTCATGCCATAAATTCTAAAGCGGTAAACACGTGTATTGATTTATAGTTGTTAATTATTCACATGCTTTCTTATAATTAATTTGACGAACAACACGATTATATTACTTCTACATTTGAGCTAAAGCTAAGGCTATATGCCGAGCTGTTACAAACTTTTTATTATGTATATTTCGTCATTCCAACAGTGTTCGAAAAATATCGGAAACGTTGGTTACATTACGCTTTATCAAAATATTCTGCAAAAGTTGTGTTGAGCAAAAAAAAATCATAATGATCCACAATTCAATTTTACTCCTAATACTCACTACTAAAATTAGCAATTATCCTGGCGTTTATAGCGTAAGTACTAGTTGGGGTGAAACGTCTTTCCCGTTCTTTACACCTTCTCCTAAATAAGTTGAACGAGAAGGATAACTTCAATTTCATACTCCACTCATACACAGAATACGAACTCACTACGACCCATTTCGTTAGAGTTGTCTTAAATCAGGCTCATCCTATCAACCGCGAGCGTGTTGGCCCTTGGTACGGCCGTTTCCGCACCCTCCACCACATTTTGATTGGTCCGTGGCATGATTTAAGCATTCATACCCTATACCATAGAATGAGGCAGTTAATCAACAACCCCTTCAACATTCTTGTGTTTTGCTCTGAAGACAAACAAATTACACGGATAAATATACCTCTTGAAATAAGGCTTCTCCCAGTCACCAAGATCATCGCAATGATGTATCAAGACAAACTGCAAATACAAATTTGGCCACTTCTCCAGAGATCAACCCTGGAACTCATCTCCAAGCCGTTGGAGCTCCACAAGCAACTATTCTGGGACAATTGCGGTGTGCCCATTTCAAGCACAGGTTTTTCTCAAGTATCCGTACTTCTTGAACCTCTACAGCAACGACAGGTTCGCGTGCCCCCGATTATTCCGGGAGAAGTCGCCCGATGTCTGGCTCTGCAACTCTGAGCTTATGGATGCCGCATACCTAAAGGATGTTCATAATTTAACCCTTGGCATCTATATCCATAGAACCGAAGCCGAAATTTTTCAACGAATAGCTCCGAACCAGTATGTGTTGAAGACCTGCTTGAATTGCCAGGATAGGACTGCACTCACCAAACTCCATTTCACGGAGGTCCGTTTTGAGTACTTAACGTACTGCAAGAAGGTCGTCCATGTGGAAACCACGTTCATGGAACACACATCCCGTTGGCTGGACCCGTTTTCGATGAATTCTTGGATCTGCATCATCGTGTCGCAAGTCATTGGATGTTTACTCCTTCTTCTGACTCACCGCGATTCTTCCCAACTCGGTTTGTCGAGGATGGCGCATGCCGCACTCAACCAACTCGAAGTGCTATTGACCAAGGCGCACTACTACGGTTCTAAGGTCAAGCAGAAGAGACAAAAATACATCGCTTTCTTCCTCTTCTCAAACTACGTAGTAATCACCTTCATGAGCAATCTGTACGAAAACGATATTACGAGTGAGGCTGTCGCTCCGACCGCGCCCAAAATCTTTCAGAGTTTGCGAGAGCTGCTGGTGAACAACTACAAAATCATTTGGTTCGCCCTTCCCAATTTCTGGTCGCCACAGGATAAATATCAAACGGATTTCAACATACGCAGAATCACGCCCCTCCTCAACTCCAGCTTCAAGGGAATCGAAAGCAAGGAATTCAACATTTCTGTCACAGCACAACATTTAATGGAAAACTACGCCATTTTCTGGGATTCTGAAGATGCACTCCTACCGCAAGTGGTTGAGAAGGAATTTGTCAAAATCCGTGGGTATCAAGTCGACCCAATGAAATGCTACAAAATACCGGAAGTGCTGAATCTCGACCACTTCTTCTGGAAAATGTACACGATGAACGGATACTGGCTCGGAAAGACGATTCGGCGGATTCGAGAAGGAGGTCTCATCCAGCATACCGATGCGATTTCAGATTTTGTCTACAGGGTGAAATTTAAATTCACGGGGGTGACTCAGTCGATGGAGAAGGTGGTGATTCAGATGGATAACATCACTCTGGAGAAACTCTCGCCCGTGTTGGTCTTTTGCTGTGTAATATATGGAGTCGCGGTTGTAAAGTTCCTGCTGGAAATCAGACGAGGATGGAAACTCTGTAGAAAGTCAACCAAGGTCAGGTCAAATGCTAGGGTGTTGCAGGTGCCAAAAATTGTCCTCGTCCAGCCATCCTCGTTGAGACGGTCTAAACCAGGGGATGGCATGGATGCAATTGAATTGGTGGAGCTCGAAAACGACAAATAGTGGGGACATGAATATGATTCAGATTTGAATTTTTGAATTATACCTAGTTTTTATTATTCTCAATTATGTATGTATGACATGTCAGACATCAGACTGGGGCGGGCGGATGCTCTTCCTGTGCATCTTGACGAGCCTGCCCAGATGGACTTTTGATTGACATGAGAGAGAATGAGAGCATATTATTCTCGTTTTTAGAAGGAAGGAAGTTAGCATCTCGGCAATCTCTTTGAGTCATAAGCAAGTAAACAGAAGTTGCCAATTTTGTAGGCATAAGAAAATATTCAATATTGTCAAAAATTGTTGATGTTGTCAATTAAAGGATATAATAACACTAAACCCTATGCTACAATGTATAGGTGTGTGACGTGGGGGGGAGGGAGTATAAAAAATTGGCTTTTCGCGTTACGTACTTTATAGATCGCCACATACTTATTTCCACTTGTAGCCCTTAGCAGTCGAATATTTTTTAATCATGGTGAGCGTAGGATATAGGTGGATATTAAACTTTAATTAATTTCATGTTTTTGTCTCCATCGATTTTACTAATACACACTCCGTCCAAACTTACACTTCCCAATAAATACCCTGTAGGTAATACATATGCAGACATATCGATTGCAGCCTTATCATGCACGTGTTTTTTCTTATTGTGCGCTTTGCCATTATTCCATGACATTCTATTCTATTGATTTTTGGCTTATTTTTTTTGCTTTATGAACACTACACAGTAGATAGTAGACTAGCATTAAACCATTCCAAGATAAAATGTTCAGCAGAGAGCCGTCTAAAATCCTGACGAGTATCACAACGCTTGGATAGTGGCGCCAACCTTAAGTATATGTATTTCATCAACAGATTGAACTGCAAAGTAAAGTTACCAAGGCGACGTTCCTCGAAAAAATCAGCATGAATCTCATCCTAATTTCCCTCCTGATATGTTTTCACGCAATTAGTGAGGTCTTCCCCAGCTCCCTCCCCATTACCACTAGCTGGGGTAACACCTCCTCCAGCTCACTATCTTTTCTTCGACAATCCGTCAATGAAGACGCTACTTTCTCTTTTATTTTCCATTCGTACTCAGTCTACGCGGAATACCACTTCTCCACTTCATTTCCAGCAATTTTCTTGACCGCCGCCCATCTTCACAATTACTACCACTATCGCTACCAATCTCTCAAGCCTTGGCCCACTCGTTTCCACACCGCAAAGAGCATTTTAATTAGTCCGTGGAACAGTTCAAACATGAGTACGACCAGTATGAAGACCATCTTCTATACCATGAAACACTTTATCAATAATCCCTTCAACTTACTCGTGTTTTGTTCGGAGGAACTACAAGTTCCCGCGTTAGCAGCACCAGCACCTCTAGAAATAAGTCGACTCCCAGTCACCAAGCTATTCACCAGGACGGATCGAGGAACATTGGAAATAGATACTTTTCCGCTGCCCCTTGGATCCTTTTTGGAACTCATCTCGCAGCCGCTGGAACTTCACAAACAACTCCACTGGAAGAATGGGGGTGTACCCATCCAAGGCCAAATATTTCTTAGGTACATGAGCGTTGTTATGCGAGCTTACAGCCCTGACAACAGACTTTTCTGTGCCCGTTTCCTTCGGGAGAGGGAAGCCAGTGTCATCTGGTGCAACTCGGAGCTGATGTACACCTCATACCTGAAGGACTGTCATAATTTAACTATCGCCATTTTCGGCGGGGGTAATGAATCCACGATGGTCGCGCATGTACCATCAAACCAATACCTGGTATCGAGTTGCATTAAATGTGAAGATAAAAGGGGCTCACTGCACT
>JAHZMY010003024.1:0-17581 GCA_027743915.1 Seira sanloemensis | reverse complement strand
TCTCGAAATAAATTTAAAATAGAAGACCAGTTTGCACATCTACGTTCTGAGCTCTTTCGAATGACACCTCAACCACCTCTCCACGACCATTCGTTGAAAAGTTTTGTTTGTTACAGAGTTACGGTATTATATATATGATGCTGGTGGTCACGGACAGTGAATTATATACATTACAATGCTGCAGAAAGACAACATTCCGGACGTAGCTGAAATGCCAAAGCACAGACAAGAGGATTAAGCTGCCTTGCATAACATTTGACATATAACCGTAATTCATGCATTTCTTTATTGCAAACCATTTCAGTTACGGATCTGAAGTTAAATAATTATTTGTCAACAGTTTATTAATAATTATTATACTTTCCGTTCATGTTGACCAATTTAAATGTAACTGTGCAAAAACGATATAAAATGTAGTGTAGTTTTTTGGAAACCGTTCCGTAATACGCCTCGAAAATCATATTGCAAAACAGCGGATTCTGCATATACCCAACTTTACGAATTCATAGTCGATATGCAATTAGGTAAAATTCATGCTGTGATGGAGTCGTCCATACGATTCGAATGAAACTGATCACCGCAAGAACTGGGCAAGATTTATGATCGTTTTTGAAACGTTTTACGCTTCGTATAAAATCCAAACGCTTTAACTCCTTAGAAAGCTCAGCTTTGAATTATACACACACTCTTCAGAGTTTACGAGAACTGCAAACAAAATAATTAATTGATGAGTACAGGGGAACACATACGTGTCAGCCAAATATTCAGCAAGTTCATGTTTGCGTAAAAAGCGGCGCAAAAACACAATTGTGGAGAAATAGAGCGTTGTCAAGGCCAAAGTTTTGAGGAGAAAGTCACTTTGTCCATTTGATAACTTTTTTGGTTACCGATGACGTTTTTAAGCATGTTTAACCGTTATGTACTACTTGCTTAGCACATTTGACATCATAACATCAAAACATTTGCGCTTATCACTCCGGCCACATAAAAATCAATTCCTCCTCTTATAACTCATAAAAGATTGGAGCTTATAATTTTTACCTTTGGCCTCCTAACTTCACACAAATTCCGCAAAAAAACCTGACTGCAAATATCATTGTGCAAGCAAAGCATAATGTGAAATGCAGTACAAAGACTAGACGAAATTCAGCAACTGACGCCGGCTGTATCGCTTCGTGCATGTTTTCAAATCCATCGGTTTCAATCGCGGAACCTGCTTGGAATTCCTTAAACTCAGACTGACCCTGATACCAGAGAATAAACATGAACAGCTTATTTCTCTCTGCATCCATCTTTTTCATAAGATGCAGTAACATGTTTAAAAACGAATTCTTTTTCCAGAAGTACACGTCGATTCCCCCATTAACGAATCCGGCGATGGCCCTCGAGAAACTGTCTGTGTTGAAGTACTTACCGCGAGCTGTCCACAGATTCAGGTTTGCATTAAACGCCACCCGAATTCTTGGAGTGTACACCGTTCTACGTGTCATTGCAAGTATGAGTGCGTGTAGCCCATCATTATATTTTCCAATCGAATCTGAATGTAGGACAACAATGCGACTTAAAGTTGGACGCGAAAATGTTTCAGTGAAATTGATTGAGTCGAAGCAGAATATGGATTTTAAAGCTGCGTCCCCAGAATCAAACCCGCTATCCACGATTGGATGAATACGATTTCGCAGGTCTTCGTTGAGCTGAGGAGACTCGGACGCAGTTTGGCTCGCAAATATTGTCCCCTTCCTATACATGGATTCGTCCAGAAGATCACTAAATGCTTTTGGCAAATTTAAGGGACGACTGGGAGATGTTAAATCCGAGTACATGGAGAAGCAGTAAAAGTTTCTCAGAAGAAATGTCGCCCACGTCCATGAAAGTAGAAGAAGAAGGTTTCGATTATTGCGAATGTATTTAATCGCATTATCGCCCTGCTCCAGTAAAACTGCCCAGAATAAAAACGCCCACTGTCGAAAGGTTCCTGGTTTCAATGGCTTTAGCTCGAAAGCAACCAGTGCGATGACCGCGTGCACTGTTATGATAACACCAGTCTTCCAAGCATATCGTCCGAACGGCTTCAAAAAATTTCGGAAATCTAGAGCTGCTCGGCGCTTGCTTTCATCTTCTCCTAGAACCAAAAAATAGCTGAGTCCGTACCATTGCGACCCCACAGAATTGATAACCAATGAAGCATCATCTTTGATTGCTGACCAGATCACGTCCGAGAAAATAAAAAGATCATTGCTTGCGTACGTGCTCATGTTCTTAGATACCAGTATATTTCCTTGCATACATGACATCGGGTAATCCTCATTGCTTTCATTTTCGATCTTGTCTCCACCCGGACAATACCTGAGAAGAGTATTTGTCGCAAAACGCCTCGCATTAGTTCCAAAGTTATGCCACTTGTTCTCGTTAAGACTGGCCCACTGGCTGCTGAGCTGATCTATGTTGGCGGGGATCGCGATAGGAATTAGAACAAACTCTGTTCGAGCGTCGTCATCTCTCCGTGTTGATTTTGGACAGGTAAAACAAGCCATCAACATTGCCGAGTTTCCCGCCATTGAAACTGCGATGATTTTGGAACTAGCCATTGCAAGGATTGGTATAACCAAACAGGTTGTTCTTGTTAGTGACGCTAGAGATTGAGGAAGAATTCCAAGAATATAGGTCGGGAAGGCGATGTTTATGCCTGATGTCGTGGGTGTAAGACCCTTGGAATGAGGACAAAGAGAAAACTCTTCGCAACATCCACGGAAATAATCGAGGATAAGCACAAGAGCGCTACAAAAGCCACCGAGTCTGAGTCGGTTGTAGATTTGAACGTAGGGCGAAGAAAGGTTCCGCCGAATTTCTTTTGACTCATTTGTTGCAAGTAGGTGCAATTTTCTAAACATCGAATTTTGGACCAAGGGGGCTGCAAGTTCCGCGGTGATGTGGTAGGGCATCTCATGTTTTTTGGACGTGTATCGTCCAAAGTATATCGTGCAGTCTTGGAATATTGTTATGTGCTTTCGAACAGATTTCTCCAAGGTATTCTCCGCACCCGCGGCCAGTGCCAGTGACAAACGTGCGCCATGGGTTAATAATATAGCTACGTAGACTGGATCAATAAGCAACATTTCGCTTGACAAAGTGCGTAGCTTCCTAGTCATTTATTAGGACGGGTACGACGGTTGCGATTTAAATACTAAGGATTCAGACTAAAATGTATAAAGGCCAACGGAGTGAAATAATATGAAGTATGTATGTTTTCTATTATGGATGACTTTGAAGCGCCGGCTTCAAATTAAAGAATTTTAAGGGTTGGAACCTTTGTTCGTAAGTATTATTATCGAAGTTGATTTAGTCATTTCAAAAAAATCTTTTGTTAACGTATCATACAAGTGCCCTCCTTTTACGTCACAAAAGATATGCTAAAGACAATTTTGGCTACTAGATAAGATAAGACTTCATGCTAAGCGTTTCAAGCATTTAAGATAAATTGTAAGGAAATGTGTATACCTATAAGGGTAATCCATATTGTCATATAGTGAAATAGAACCAAACTGTTATATACTAGAATGTTATGTAACTTTTATATACAGTTATATACTATAAGTAGTTAAAAGGTACCAAGTGGGATATAGCGAAATTTTAAACACCATGCCATGTAGTTAATGGTATGGGAAAAGCGAATCCGGATTACTGCAATTTGGGCTGTTTCCAGTGGCTAACCGTGGGTGGCTTTAAGTGGGACTTTGCCCCAGGGCCGGGCCCCGAAGGGGGCCGGGCCCGGCAGAGGAAGATGTCGAGAAAATAGATTAGGAATTAACGATACGTAAATATTTAAAACAAACAAATTTTTCGCCAAAAAAAGCTAATCGGCAAATAACTCACAATTTTGATACAAAGCGGATTAGCACATTTTTTAGAAAAACCTTTTTAGAATTTTTTTAGGAGACTTTGTTCTAACATAGCTCATCTACAATGTATGTACATAGAACTTTAGCTGTCCCACTAACAGAAAATGTTGTACCTATTTACTCTACGTGGACTTTCAGCACTAATGCTGAAAGATGTTATCTCAAACGTGCGCTTGTCTATGAAGTCAAACAATTGGTTAAGGACTGCAAAATACTTGTTTCGTATTAAAGTTCAAGTCGGATTTTTGTGCACAAGCTAACCTTTGTAGCAAATTTGCAGTTGGAGTTGTAAATGTTCAAAGCAAATTTTAAAGTTTTATCGCTTTTGAGCTATGTCCAAGTTTTACTTACCGTCAGTAACTTTCTGTATTTTTATGATATGTCGTTCAAGCGACTTTTCCAAATTTGTAAATTTTGAAATTTTAAGCAATTTCATGTAAGCAAATTTTCTAGTGACATTTTTCAGCACATATCACAATAATTTCGTGGATTAACTAAAAACCTCTAGTCGGAATTTTCGTTGCAAATAAATAGGCTTAATTTGGTAAAGGAATGTCCGCCAGAGGGTATTGTTTTATACCCGCCTGGGTTCCTCGTAATTTCTGCAAGAATAAGCGCTTCCTTCTTTTGGTGTAAGTAGTCAACTAATTCATAAAACTTTGGAAGCTTTTCTCCAAAAATTTTCTCTGAAATATTTTCCAAGTGATTATTATTCTGCGGCAATTTGCGATTCCCGGAAGTCATGATCTCTTACGCGTACGGAAATTTTAAAAACCTAATTAATTGTTTCACGAAACGCATAATATTTGTCCGTCCTTAACTGTTGTACGATTCATTACAGTTTGACGTTTTCGTCGCGTTATGTTTGGAATTTCTCAACCATCATCTCTGGCAATTTTACGACGGCTTTTCCTAATTGATTGACCGAGTTACAAATTTTAGGAAGTATTTTTGCGAAAACATTATAAAAAAATTGTTTGGCGCACAAATTTAGAAATCGGGAAAAGCATGATGCGCCTCCGTCGATATATGAATTATTAGAGATGAGAAAAATATACGCTAAAACGGGGATAATATGCATGCGTTTATGCGTCTAAAATGCGAAAAATATTAGCGGTAAAATGTTCATTTCAGACCTCATATGACATAAAATTGTGCGATTTCGACATTTAAGTACATTCTTAGCTACGTTTCAAGATATGCTCACAATTGTGCAAGATAAGAGAAATAGTAACGTCCGATGTACATAAATTAGAGACGAATTTTAAAAAACTTAATAATAAATATAGTCAGAACTGGAAGGCTTGAATCTTAATTTGAAACTGATCCTTAATTTCCAGAGACTGGTTGTGTAGTACATTGGTTAACGTAGCAGACAATTTGAGTTGACAAGAACTTCGACAAAAGTTGTGTTAATTAAACAAATTTTAGTGGCTTTTTATTTCGTTCCTATTTTTAAAATAAAAGTTAGCTTAGGCCAGGACAGGATTAAAATCACGTTCCTACTTGACGCTCAAATAATTAAAATAATAAATATCAATTTTTATGTACTGTACCAATACTAAAAACTGCTGAAATAATAATATTAAATACCAAAATTTAGGACAAAATCAAATTTGCTTATTTTGAGACCAAAAATTTAAAAAACTACCGCAAAAATGTCAAAATATGNTATGACGGAATGAAAAACACACAGTTGATGGAGATAAAAAATATGCAATTGAAATATGTGCTAAGCCCCCAAAATGTGCATCAAAAACTTGCGCCAAATCGACTGGTTTTAATGTAATTCGAACCTTTTGTACAATTCGCAAGCATTTAGGATCATTCTTGCAAATTGTGCATTTGCATATTTTTTATCTCCATCAACTGTGTGTTTTTCATTCCGTCATATCCAAAGTACAAGAGTGTTTATTACAATAGCTAATTAATTGCCGAACCGCATAATAATTTTGCTGGATCTTAACTGCTGAATGTGCCTTAATTATGCATTTGGTTAATTTAAAAACCTTTTAGAAAATGCTGAATCAGTATACTTGAAAAATGTCTCTACAAAAAGTGCCAGGTGCGAAAACTACAAGGGCAAAAACCGTAGGATACCAGAACTGCCAGTACGAAAACATCCCGATCAATTTCTCGAAAAAATGTAGACAAAATGAGTAAGGTTTAAGGCAATAAAGCTTTCACTTGGAATTTTCCCACCCGGCATTTTTCGAACAGGCAGGTCTCGTAAGAAAGTTTTAGCCCTGAGAGTTTTCATGCTTTCTTGAAATACATGGAAATTCAAAAATAATTTTTAGGGGGGCCGGGCCAGCAACTTGCCCCCAGGGCCGGGCCAGGCCACGGTTAGCCACAGCCTGTTTCTTAATGTCTTGTATGCCGGTGTAAAGTTTTGCGTCTTCGGTAACCCCACACAAGGGGCCCATGCGTGATGCTTTCAGATGGTAAATCAATGTATGACGTTATTTTCTTACTATATTAATTTTTATAATTTTATTGGAGATGCGTTTTCTACTCAAACTCCAAAATCAATTTTTTTCTTCATTGGGGTCTGCACGCCTTCTTCTATCATAATTATTTTTCATCCCCGTATTTACTAAACTTAACATTCTACATGCAATTATTTTCCCAAGGAAACCCGCAGTGGAAACGCCCCACCTTGTGATTTTATTAACAGCTACATATTTATACCTCATTTCCTATTCGGCAGCCACAGCATAGTTCCACTCTGCAGATTTGGGAGCGTTATCTTACCGTTTGTCAGCTACCGCGAGCGACGAAATTCTAAATATTCAACTCCAAATGCAAACATACTTCCCGTGGAAAACGATACGAGTACGAGTAAAGGCGCATACAACTTTTTTCTGTCAATGACATCATTTTCGATTTTTGGTATATTTCTTTTCGCTTCCGTATAATTTGAGGTCTTCCAATCAATACTGTATCCCCAATCGGCCCACTCCATATACTTCTCCCTGAGTCCACTCTGATGAACCAACTGTAATGGTTTCCTTGATCCACTCTCTGTTCACAGTGTACATTACCCAGAGCAGGTGAAAGTTCATTAAAGGCTCTTTCACAAAGTTACATTGAAATTGTCCCTTGGTCATGTTGTGGACTATGTTTTCCAGGACAGGAGTCGAATAACCTAGGTTCCATTCACCCATTGTTACCATAAGATTTTGGGTGAGCGCAGTTGCTTGAAGTCTGATGGTAGAACGGTTCTCAACCTGGTGAAAGGCTTTCCCAATGTCTACTTTTATTTTCCTTTGTCGCCAAGTTTCGCCGTAGAAAAATTCGGGTGCTTGTGTCCCAAGTGTTTTCACCCAGAGAATTCTGAATCCCTTTTGCAAAACATCGTTAATTTTCTCATAAGCTTTGGGGGGAACTCTAACTACAACCAAACTTGTGATTCCGTTTCCGTACAGAAGAGAAACTAGCATTCCAACCAGAACTAAAGACATCGTTATCCACCTTGTTTTTGAATGCGTGCTCGTATCCTGCTCCACGAAAGCCTTCAAATTATTAAGCACTTCCTCAAACACATACTTCACCGTAATCGACGAATCCTTGAGGCGAACAACAATCACAGCAAGTGCAAGTGACAAAATGAGAAGCAGCATCCATACCTCGGGTTCGAATCCAGTTATCCAGATGTCGACGATCAATGTCACAGTGTATCGTTTTTCCTTCTCGCAGTAATATAAAAACTCGTCTGACGACGCGGAAAAGTGTAGACCAGTCATGATATAAGACCTGTCTAAGTGAACTGTGGAGCTGTAGGCATGCAAGAACTGATCCTGAATGGCGATTCCGAACTGTGCGCGCTCCTCTTGCCAAACGGATGTTAGTATTTGCAGAGACATGTTGTGAACCCTCGCAATATGTATCATGGTCATTAAATGATGGTCGCAAAAGAGCATGTGTTTGTGCGTCGGCACCAACCATTCACAAGCATAACGACGTTCTCCATAAAATTCTGGTTTGAAGTATTCGTGATTCCTGGAATTCACTTGGGCTTTAACCCATCGCCCGTTGGCATTTCGAAATGCGTTTCTATGCGCGTCCCTTGGTTCCTTGAATATCCTGGAAATGCTTCGACGTGTCCACGTCTTTTGCCTAAGCTGACAATATCCGGCACAGATAGTGGTGTATTTAACCTTCTTTCCTGAGAGGTTCATCAAAATCTTCATGGCTGGAAAGTGTAGTTCGTAAAACCAATGTAGGCCAGAAATTGTAAATGGCTTATTATTTTTGTATGGGAGTAGAATTATTGTTGAGGAAATCAAGACTAGGTGGTCCTCAAGATTTTCAAATACTGTGTTTTGGATGTCCAGGTGGTACGATGCGAGGACGACATTGTGAGGCTGTGTGTGTCTGTAGTCCAAATGCTTTTGGAGCATAATGTTTTGCCGCAGGGAGAAATAAGGACGAATCCGTAGTTGGTTGAATGGAGACTGCGTGGGTAGCTCATGTTTTAAGATGGATGTTAAGGAATGCAGCCAGAAAATATAGCGCTCTGGGTGAGACTCCAAACAAGGCAATAGGTCATGGAGAACGCGGTTATAATTTGAAGTTAGCGGAGATGATGATAACGATTGGAGCAATGTCGCGGCAGAGAACGGGTATAAAAATTGCACTAGACAGCATTTGCTGATTAAAATAAATAAATTCATTGCTTGCTGCTATACAGTACTTTTTATTTACAAATTTGAATTGTACCTTAAAAATGTTTAACGGACTGCTTTTCAACCTAACTTGGACGAGTGAAATATAACTGCTTCCTCCTAAATGTAGAACAAAATAATCGATAGCATGTGCGATGGGATTTTGAGAACAAATTCATTACGAAAATGAAGTCTAGCCATAGAACATTCGATAACATTGAAATACGAGCATAGCTACGCGTGTTTGGATTTTCATCATAATAATTTGACCGTGTGATAAGTTTTTGGCACCACCCAGCCACGCGTCGTATCCTGAGTGGGTGCAATTTAGATGAGAGACAGAGCCCATACCTCTGTGCCGAAGGGAATCGATGCAAGAATTGTCAAAGGAGCAATTAAATTTGAAAGTCTGGACGGAAACACAAGCTACATAATTAAGCCCAAAGGAGGTATAATTGAAAAATTTGTCCCGCACGTGCACGTGCAACCAATCGGACTTGAAACTTTTTAGGATATGATTAAATCATTTTACGGGTCAAGGATGCATTCACAAAAATTGTATATCCCCATTGTACATGTAATGTCGAGTCGTTCATTTAATGTTATAATTATGCTTTCTCTGCTATTTAAGAAGGCCAGTTTCTAAATTTCTGAGTTTTGCCAAGCTGATTGAAAGCTCACCAACCTTCCTCCCTCCCGGCTGTCTATAAACTTAAAAGATAAAGGCCTCATGTTCTTTACTTGACTAACAAAGCTCAAATGAGATTATATTTTTTATTTTGTGAGAAATTCGAGATAAACCATGCGGATTTCAGAAGCAAAATTATAAACTTTTTCGGTTTCTCAACATGTCTTTAGCACTATTTATTTTATCCAATTGCGATTGGAGATACCAATAATAAATAACAGAGCGTTATTCATTTATTTTGATTGTCTCCTCAATACAACATTATCCCAATGACACGTATTGTAAGGCGTTCATGCACTTCGTTAAATAAATAATGTATCCCAAATCTTGCGGCCTTAAAAAGCTACTCTTTCGAGAATTGCTTAAATTAAAGTTAGGCTTGTGTTACTGCCACATTTTGAGCCAATCCATACAATGTACAAAAACAAAACTGCGCACTTTCGCAGCTCCTTATTTTATCTACAGCACCATTCATTGGATTCCATTTACCCGAAGATTAATCGAAGACATCATTATTTATTTATTTTGTTCCGCACTTTGACATAGCATAAAAGGAGTAATTGTTAGCTCCACAATTTACAGTTTACGATAAGCACCATCATATCACAATTCACAATTCAGATAAAACACCGCACCGGCGAAATACGAACAAATTAGTCACTGCTTCACCGACCTCGAAAATGTTACTGACCATACACTTTATGTATCATAAGGTCAAAATGGCCACATTGGCAATTTTTATGTCCATGCATCCCGTATTTTTGAGTTTCTGTCTAAGCACAAAAGACATACAGGAAATGGTTGAATTTACTTCCGTCACCCATTTGCCGTCCAGCCTCAACAGCACCCTTGTCATGGAGGTCCCCGGCGTCACCCAGAAGTACATTGAAGAAGTGCTTCTGCTACATCCGGAAATTCGAGACATCCACAGCGAGCCGCCGTTCCATACAATCCTCGTCCACATGTGCCAGTGGCTGGCCACAGGAATGAATCTAACACTTGTATCCACACTTGAAGCCGAAATACTTCCAGAAGTTCGAAACGAAATCGACCAGCTTCCCACAGTGTCCGGTCCTGTACTTGACAACGCTCTCCTTGAAACATTTTTATCTCTAGAAAGGAAACATCAATCCAAACCAAAATTCGCTTTGAAATACCCAATGCCATCAAACTTTGCCTACTGTGACGTCATTGGCGAAGCCAAGATTGAAAATATTTTCAGTGCCGTTAACGTGTTTCTGCTTAACGAGGGTTCAGCCCAAATTATCGTTTGGGCGTTACTTGGAGCAACAATTCTAGTTGTTGTTTTTGTTCTGAAACTTAAAATCGACAATAGAAGGAATATGCCTACACTTGTGTTCAGAAAAGATCCTGTGGTTTTGGCGACTTTGTCGGTTCTAATATCTAACAGCGTTTCCGGCAAAATTGGTAGAAAATATTCACCACTTTTTGTTCTCTGGATGTTTTGTTGTGTCGTTTACAATAATTACTATGTCGGAGGCATGACCAGCGCTATGATAAGCCCATTGGCCAAGCACCGATTCACAAAAGTCGAAGACCTAATTAACCACAACTACTCTCTGATATTCGACAACGTCAACTACCCCGTATCTTGGACCAAAATGGCCGTTGACTTTGCCCCAGACACAGTTTTAAATTCAAAGGTAAAATATATGCTGACGCATTTGCGGGTTGCCGATGGGGATCAATTCTGGGACGAGTTGTCTACTGCGGGGCGATATGCGACATTGGGTCCCTGGCCGGCAGCCATTTACGCTGTGAATCAAGGAAATAAATATCTGGATAGTAGGCGCATATCTGGAAGAAGATGCTTTCTTGGGAAAGACCTGGTTTATTTGATTAATTACAACTACGTCTTTAAAGGATATGACAACCACAAGCTGTCGCAGGTCGCCATTGCAATGGAGGAGTCCGGTTTTTATGCGCTCTGGTGGAAGGAATTTTTAGGGTTGGCGATCCTCTCGAAGAGTGCAAAGTAGGTCGAAGGTGCTTAGCAAGACTAAGATTCAAGAAGAGGGGGAACCCCCTCGGGGATTAAAACTAAGGGGAAAAATTTCTGCAGTGTTCACATTCTGGGCTATTTTGCTGCTATGTAGTTTTAAGGTATTCGTTGTGGAGAAAATTATAGATGTCGGCTGTAGAAAGTGCCATCGAAGTACAGCGACCACGCGTTTTACTTGGTGAATTGCATAACAAGAAACCCCACATTTTTATTGTTTGAATTCTTGCCTTAATGCATATTTCAAATGTCATAAATAGACGGATTTCACAATTGAAACGTCAGCATATAAAAAGCTTGTTTATTACTTACACTAAATATCACTGACAGTATCACTGTCCCCAGGTATTTGGAATCAAAGAATATTTTGATAAAAAACAAGCTGCATTTTGTTATATAGCACTTGTTTGATGATAATAAAATGATTTTATTAAAATCCTGAAATACGTAAGGGGCAACCATAAATTACGTCACGCTAAAAAAAAACTTTTTTTCTGACCACCCACCCACCCATATGTCACGCTTTTCTGTTTTACTAACATATTGAGTGTCACTCACCACCCACTCACCCTCAAAGCGTTTCGTAATTTGTCGATGCCCTCTAAGCATCAATACCACAACACAATATCGTCAGTTATAAGACTATATAGACAATCGTTTCAGCGCAACTGAGCATTGAACAAACATTTTAAATCCGACAAAGAAATCTCACATTTTTCCAACGTAAACCCCACAATGCAAACTACGCTGAATATATAAAGCAGAACAAGAATAAGCTTAAACTCATCAACTGAAGCAGGCCTTGAATGCTCCCCAACCTCTTCCCCCTCTTTATCAAGTACATTTTTCTGTAAGCCACCAAATCCAACTCCCTTCTGATACCATTGCAGAAACATGAACAACTCTCCACTAGTCGCCCCCTTTGACTGTCGTCTTAACAAATCTAACACATGACTCAGCGAATTCCATTTCCAAAGATATGTATCAATCCCAGCCGCCACTAATTGTGCGATGCCGTTCGAAAAACTCGTGGTATAAACGTATTTCCCAGCAATGTCCTCGGATGGCTTCCACAGTTCGACGTAGACCTCAATTGCAGTCTGCTGATGGGAAAAGTAAATTGTGCGCCGCGTTAATGCCAGCATGAGTGTATGCAGCTCCTTATAACAATTGCCTATGCAGGTCATATGCAGAACCACAAAACGGTTTAGCGTATGACACTTGGAGCCTACATGGTAATTTACTGGCCTACACTCGATTGGCTCAAATAAATTTGCCCTCTCTATCAGGCCGGCATAATTATTTCCATAATTATTAAAAGCATACAACCGTTTGCGCAGGTCGCCGTCAAACTCAAGTGACCTTGTTGCATGGAAATCCGGTAGTTCAATCCGATCCACGACTTCACGGCTCACTAACAACGAACCATTTCCGTATTCGTTCTCGTTCATCAACTCACTCTTATTCTCCGGAAGGCCCACAGGGTAGATGGGTGAAGTCAACTCCGAATACAGGGAGAAGCAGTAGAAGTTTCTCCACAGGAATGTTCCCCATATCCAAGACACGAGTAGCAAAAAGTTTCGATGGTCGCGCCTATGCCTGACCGCGTCACTCCCTTGTTCCAGCATTATTGCCCACATAAGCAGAATCCAACGTTCGACATCTGCTCGCCCCACTGTTTTCAGCTCCATCGCAACCAGCAAAAGAAATGTGTACGAGGCCGTCGTAACCACGGTCATCCATACAGCGTGATTGAAAGGTTTCAGGAATTTGTTCAGGTCAAGGGTAACCCGGTGCTTTGCTTCGTCTCTCCCCAACACGACGAAATAGTTGACCCCGTGCCACTGTGAGCCATGAGGCAAGTAAAATATTGTTGCATCGTTTTCCCCGGGAGGGACGATAACACCAGTTGTTGAAAAGAAGGGTGTGTACGACGACATGTTTTTGGATGCAAGAATATAGCTCCCAACACGACAAAATAGTTGACCCCGTGCCACTGTGAGCCATGAGGCAAGTAAAATATTGTTGCATCGTCGTCCCCGGGTGGGACGATAACACCGGTTGTTGAAAAGAAGGGTTTGTACGACGACATGTTTTTGGATGCAAGCACGTAGCCCTGCAGGCATTTTGCGGGATATTGTTCTGCCAGCTTTCGACGACGCCCATTTTTTCTGTGACAATATGCTTTTGGATCCATGTATACTATGTTCCCTGCATTGGTGCCAAAGTCGTGCCAATGCTTCTCATTCAGATCGCTCCAAAAATGATCCAACTCCATTCTACTGCGTACTTGGGTGAAAGGGATTAGTACGAACTGAGTTTCAACGGGATTTAGAAAAGAAGCGCGTTTCGGACAGGTGAAGCATCCCATCCAAATTTGCGAGTCGTCTTCTGCAGAAACGGCAAAGACTTTGGAGCTCGCAACGCCTTTTCCAAGAACCGCACCAACTGCTCCCGTGTTCTGAACCACGCGGTTCAAAACTACAAGAATATACGTTGGAAAGGTTATCTTGAAGCTTGTACGGAATGGCACAAGATTCAGAGGTTGGGAGCAGAGGGAATACGCCGGAGAACATTTTCGAAATGCTTCGGGTAAGAGCACAAGGACAGAACAGAAACCGCCGTGCTTCAATCTGTGATATTACATCAACGTAAGGCAAATAATAGGTTCTGAATGGCCAAGTAGTGTCGTAAAAATCGGCAGCCGACTTTCTAAAATTGAAACTGTGTGCTGCCGGGCAGTACAACTTTGTAGCTGAAAAGTAGACCAACTCATGCTCCTCTGTCTCAAAGCCGTTACTTGGATCAATTATGGCCAAGTATATTGTACACTGTCGAAGCAATTTTAAGTGTGTACGCAGGGTTTTCTCGATTCCATGTCGCGGTGGTGTGGAAACGCAGAAGGAGGGTAAAGTAAAGATATTAGTCAGAGAGACTGCCAAAATTAGGAACATATTTGTGGTTTATTTGAAAAGCTTGGAAATCATAAAGATAAATGCAGCAGGTTGGTACGTGTCAGCAGGTGCTTTTTATCTCGGTGTCTACGTGTTGTTTTGATTGTTGATAGGAAAGATAAATATTACGTTTGCTTAAAAAAGGAGAAAGCAAGCACAGTATTCTGCCAAGCACGGCGCAGATGCTTCTATTGTTCGTCAATAAGAATATAAGCTTTTTAGTTTTTCTAATTGTCATCCTAATGCTTTTGTTTCGTAGAGCTTTTTTCTGCGTAGCCTTCTAACACTTTGTTAGTTTATCTTGAGTGGCGCTGTCCCATTTAAAAAGGCATTCTTTCAACTTTTGGATTGCGCAATGTGGTTCAAAAGGCTTTCCTTGAAACGAAGTACATACATAATTTTCAATTATTTAGCTTTCATTTTTCAGTTAGGAGGTAATGAAGTAGGTCCTGGGGTTTGAGGTAGCTGAGCACGAGAAGTTGTGCCTGGATTGGAATAAAAGACTTCACAATAATGTGTGTATTATGATGATTATTATGTAATATGATGTATTATGATGGTGGCTTTCTGTGCCAGAAGCTCTTCGAGGCTTAACTGGGAGTCAGTGTTACCCATTTTACAATTATTTTTTTTTTGGAAAAAACGCGAAGCGCCTACATGTTAATATTTTCATATTCAAGTGATTGTCAAAAATGTATTTCCATAATATCCTTGTTTTAGTTTGTAAGAAAAAACGGAAACTGAAAATATTACGATTGGCTTTGCTTGAACGAATCTGATCCGATCACAACCGAAGTAAAATGCAAACTAAAATGCTGAAGTCTCCTGCAATTCATTCCTGGACCCTTTTCATTGACTTCTTGCGCTCACTTTTATATTAAGCACGCATATTTCGAGAGACATAATTTTTTATAGCTTTTTTTCCTTTTGATTTCGTAAAATGCTGAAGTCTCCTGCAATTCATTCCTGGACCCTTTTCATTGACTTCTTGCACTCACTTTTATATTAAGCACGCATATTTCGAGAGACATAATTTTTTTTACCTTAATCTGAAGCTTTGATTTAAATCTGGATTATTTTGCCGCAGATTGCCATGGATAGGAATTTTTTGGGGATAGAAGTTATAGAGGTACGATAAAGATTAGTCGGTAGGATTAGACTAGTGCGTAACAAGAACCAAACAAAAGGTGATAAGCACAGTAAGTTAAGTATGATATAAAGTCGTAGGGTTTTCACACTGGTACGTACTCACATTGGAATGAATACACAGTATAGCTTGCCGGAGCCACACAGTAGTCTAAGTCTACGCATTGCTTGGAACCTTACATTCCAGTGGTGCCAAGTATTTAAGTTGATGTGGTGGAAGATGACAGCAGGGTCGGCAAATGATTTTGGTACCGTCGAATCGACCATGAAAGCATTTTTTGCAAGATGCCGAATTAAATTCCACACATTTTGAATGTTGAGCGAGACGATGACTCGTACTTTGTAAAACCAAATAAATGCAAGAATGATCTCCTAGTATGTGTGAAAACATGACAGAATGAGTGCGAAATGATTATGAATACTGAACCTACACAAATTTATGTTTTAACTCCTTTTAGGTTGAAATAACGCCAAAAGCTGTTTAATAAATCAAAGTGTTAAAGGCTCACATAAGATGAAAGTATTTGATTTGAAGCAGATTTTGATACACGTAAGGTTAAAAGGTAAAGAAAACGTGCGCAATTAAGAGGCTTTTTAAGTTATTGTTACATTTTGCCTCACCATTCCGTGCCAATAACGCCTACAAAGACTGAATTACGCAAGCATTTTTACTTCGTATTTATTCGGTGAAATCTAAACTCCGAATGTGCTACCAAACAATGAACAAAATTTGGATTTTCAGTTAGAGTTTACTTTATTATTTTACGCAATTTGTTTCACACCATTTTAAACTCACAGTTTTCAAAATTCTCGTTTCATCAAAGCCACGTATTAATTTTTCTTGAAGCTTATATCTCTCCGCATTACCAATTAACTAGATTCGTATTCTTAAATCAAAAGTATCAGTTTTTTTTTACTTAAACGCCACTTGGGCGATGTTCCCAGATGTTTGACCCGAACACTGAAATTCGTTGCACCGACTTCGGTACCCTGGGCCAGGCCATTGTTTTGCACCAATACTGGCGAATCTCCGAATTTTTTATCCATGTACAATAACTCCACTTCCACGGGGCAATAAGAACCAACTTCTCCAAGTTTGGAAATTTCTTTCCAAAATATTCAAGCAATTTAGGGACGGCGCCCATGACAATGGCCAAGTCCACTGTTAACATTCGCACGTTTGTATACTTGATTTTTGCCATGCATTCAAGATCTTTTGGGTTGCAATTGATCACCTTGTGATCTATATTTTCCCAGGTGAATCCAGTATTAATATGAAGACTTTCCACAGAATCCAAGTTCCTTCTGTCCAATGCCTTAAATAGATCAAAAATCTTGTCCTGAATGGCGTCGTAACCGGTGACAGGCCGGATCGTTCTCAGGTCAATGCTTAAAGTTCTTAATTTCTCCGGAATTGCAAACGGGTGTTCACCCTTCCCTTTGACCCATGTTAGCACGGATATTACAGTTTCAACGCCGCCAACAACGCACAAAATCTCTACGTTTGGAAGTAATTTTGCCAACGTCAGACTTTCACCGTAGCAGTTCACCGCAACCCACGCGCAACATAAAGCAACGTTTCGCAGCTGTGCGCCATAGCCTTTATAGTAAAAGAATTCTTGCAATATCTTGAGCCCGGCGGATCCAAAAAGTTGCAACTCGCTAAGTCGTGCCAGGTGCTGGAAATCTTTCCCACCACCGGAGTCGCTGAAATAATATTGGCAGTATAATATTGTCAACTAATTTTGCGCAGATCTAGAAAGTTGCAGTTCAGTGCTAAATAAATTACCCATGTCACATATATTTCCCATTACTACCCATCTTTTAGATTCTTTGGGTAGAAAAATAGCTTAATTTTCAAGTGCTTCCTTCTTACCATTTCGGTTTAAGGGGTCTTCCTGTCTTGAATCGTGACCAATGGAAGTGGTGTAAAGATAAGCTTGTTAAATTCGGCATGTTGAATGCAGCGGCAAACGGGATATTAGCACAATCGCAAAAAACAAAGCATGAGCGTACCTCGTTTCCAAACCTTTCTAGAAACTCTTGCATTATGTCTGCAAATTTTTTGTCGAACCCTCGAAACCAGCGAGGATAAAAATATTCTTCATCCCAGATGGCAAGAACAAGGGTTCGAAAGGGAAACGGGTTTTTCGTGAGGGGACCCATGTCTTTCAAAAATGTCTTCACTTCGTCCTTAGATTCCAAGA
>JAHZMY010003023.1:0-17092 GCA_027743915.1 Seira sanloemensis | reverse complement strand
GGGGCAAATGCCCTTTTGTAGATGCCCGTGCATGCAGAGTTCACAGCACTTTCACTTCTTCACATCTTGCATACTTTCTGCAAAGGAAAAAAACAGAATGTCTTCACATATTTCAAACAAGATCGAGTTTGAGCTGTTTATCCCTTGTTTACTTTTTCCTTCGACAAATTCTAGCTAATTGTTTTTTTCTTCTGTCTTTCTCCTCCTTATTTGTACACATGAATGTCCTATTATCTGTTTTCCCTGTTGAACTCGTGAAAATGTTTTGCAGGACTCAATGTTCTCCTTCTCGGCAATCCGATAGAAGTCCAAGAAACGATCCATGTCTTAGAGAGAGATGGGAGAATTTTTGTACTCAATTTTTTCCACTTTTTAGTGACTTGGTTACTGCGTGGTAGTGTGGTGTCAAGCTTGGATATTTTTTTGTCGTAATGGGAGATAATACAAAACGAACAAGATAAAACGCATGGGGTATGTACATGCTTTCCCCGTTTAAGTGTATCTGTGACACTAGAATAAAAAAAGTTTAGGATTGGTACTAGAGGGCATTTTGACTTTGTAATTTTTATGTGAGCTCGTGGAAAAAAGGAATTAGCGAAAAATGTATAGAAAAGATGAACGAAACCGTAAATTACTACGGTTTTTTCTCCTTCTCCCTCTCTCTGTAAGGGAAAATAACATCATTTTTTGGCACTGAATTACACATATAAAAACGTTAAAAGCAGTTTTTTAATTCCGGCCCAAGATATTTTTTATTTGGAGTTGTAAAGGAAGAGGGTCATAAAGATATTATTTAATGAATCCCAAAACATATAATATTTTATGCGCTTGTGTACGTGTGTGTGTGTCTTTTTTACAGCGGAAAGCACAGCAAATGAGTGAGCGAGATTTTCGTTATCAGGTAAGCATCCTAAAAAATTAATTAATTAGGTAGTCTCCTCCGACATTTTACATTGTCATTAAAAGTAAAGTACCTACATTAAAAATGTTGAATGCCGTATGTGTGTTTTTTCTGCCCGCGCACAGAACTGAAATGCAAAAACCATTCCCTCCGACTTTTTTGTGCAGAAAGAGAGAAAATTGATTACCTTTTTTTCTTTTGTAGTATTTTTGTGTGTGTGTTGTTGTTTACGACACTCATTTCAATGGTGATCCCAGAGTGGCTTCTTGTATTCATGTAAAGCTCCAGTAATAACTTTTAGTCGGAGAAACATTATTTAGCAGTAATCATGTCAGTTTGTGACACGTTTAATGAAACAGTGTTACCGTAAATTTTTGACAGGCTCGTAAAACGTTCTGCGTCCGGGTGTAGAATCTTTTTTCCGGGCAATATCTCAATCTCGTTTGCCTCGTTCAGAGAATGGCGCTCTCTTCTTGTCAATCCTTCTCTTATTTTCATACACACCATGGGCTCATGAAAAAGCCCTGTTCATTGTTCTCTGGTGTGTGTGTGCCTTTTATTGATCATATCATAAAGAAGATCTTTTTTTTCTTTCACAAAGGGGAAATTAATGGGGAAGAAAGAAAGGAGATTGTGTATTCTCCAAGGTGCACACATAATAGTCAAATACATTTGATGGAATTTTTTCACCCGTTTGGCCACATTGTTGGAGCGCCTCCCTCTCGGGTGACTTTGTATCCCTTCCATCACCACCAACCACCACCGTCATTACTCGCATTTTTATGGTGCACACACACAGTCCCCGTTCACTTTTGGTTGGGTTGCTGCACTGTCGTGGTCAACGCAAGAATCGAAAGATTGGAAATGACTTTTTCTCTCTTAGTTTATGAGATACGATCATGAAATGGGGTTCGGGGGATTAGAGAATAATCCAATAATATGCACACACACACACACTACCACCACAGGCCTAGAGTAATTTGTGGTGGTGACACGTTTACCCCGTTTTTATTTACTTTGGACAATGAGAAAATTTGAAAATGCTGTCTTGCATAAAAATTAATGGAAGGCAGAGAGTCCCCTGCTTCGTTTTACGAGGAATCGCGACCTTTTGTAGCTTTATTTGCCTTTTTTAAAAACCGAGTTTTTTGCATTCGACGAAAATGAGCTTCTGCTACTTTCCCATGTACAATAAATAGCCTGCAGTAATTCCAAGTGAGCACACACACAAAGGTTGATTAAAAGACATAAAAAAGTATGTGGGTATATTTTTATTATTAGATAGGGATAAAGTGGAGTCATTAAAAATTTGGCGATGGTGTTTGTTTATTAGGGTCTGGTGGGAAGAAGAATCGTCAACGGGAACGACGGCTTATGAAAGGGTTCAACATCACTCCCGCACCTCCGTCCAACACGACGCCACTTCTATCTGACTTCATGGAACTCGATCCGCTTCACGAGAATGAGGCCGTCCACTATGACAAGAAATCACCAAAGGCATACTAAACAAAAAACAAACAGTCTTTCTCTCAAGTCATTGCATGGCAATTTTCCGCTCGATACATGCTTTATGTGGGTTTGTTTTGAGAATTGTTGAGATGCAAGTGGAAAGGGGAATGTTTATGTTTTTGATTGTCTCCAGAACAAATTGGCTCGACTCGCGAAAATGGCGAATCAGAAGAGGGAGATCTCAAAGCGAAAGTGGGGAACGCTAATTGAGGCGGCGAGGAACGCGGGCATGGCGAAGATTATTGGTAGATCTAGATCGGAGGACTCTGTCTGCTCCAACTGCAGTCATTCCAGTAGCGCCATCAGAAAATTGAGACAGCAGACTACTGACCCGTGGTAAGTCTCGCCAAATCCAGCAGCAGCTACACTATAAACTCAGCATTTTGAAATTAAATGATTGAACCCAGCCAAGAGCGTAGCCAGGGAGAGGCACGTGCTCACCCCCAATAGAAGAATATTTCAGAAAAAGTTGGTCTTATTAAAATATTTTACTTCATACGTTCATTCAAAAATTCGTAGACTAAAATTAATAGACGCTGTCAAAATTTAAAATATGGGTCTGTGCACACCTCAATCTGGTCGCTACTGAACCGAGCAATCCACATATTATGATAGCTTCACAATTGCATTTCATTTACTTTGATCTCCAGCAACTCCTCCAACTCCAGCATGAACTCGAGTGGCAAAAGAAAACGGGAGCGATTCGCCCGATCGAGATCTGGTGCCACGGTGCCCATCGCCGCTCACTTTCCCCGCTTGAAGTTTCGCGACAGTGACAAAATCATCGGCGGCGGTGCTCAATCTTCCTGCATCAGTCAAAGTTTGGAGATCGGCGACTCAGAGACGAATGATTCCATCGACTCTGAAATGCGGGTGAAGCGCACCGCCTCCGCCCCCACAGCCGAGTCCAGTGGCAGTGGGGCGGTAGCCGCCGCCGTCGTCGCAGCCCTCGCTCATGGCACCCAGTCATCTCCCGTAACTCCGCTGACGAAGAGTGCCTCCTCCTCCATCCTCAGACCAAACGTCACCATCACAACGGTGGATGACAATAGTCCGGCAGAGGTGGAAATCATCTCGTCCTCCTCCGCCGCGCTCCACCACCCACCGCAAGCGGGACCCTCCGCTCGTCCCGGGGCGCACATCTGCGTGCTCATGGAGAACGTCGCCGAATACCACAAAGTGGGCACAGTCTCGACGAGTCCGAGTCCCGTGTCCAGCCCGCAGGAGGGACCCTCCTCGCAGGCTGGGGGAATCGACAACCTGCTGAAGCCCGCCACCGTCAAGCCGAACGGGTCAATGGGAACGAGAGCCAGTGGCGGTGCTGCTGGTGCGTCCAAACTTCAAGGGATCATTCAACCGGTTCGAACCTCCTCATCGCATTCGGGGTGGCTCTAATCATCACCTATCTTTTAAGAATCATCACTCTTTTTAGCCAAATTACCGTTCAGGTTAAGTGTTACTCTCATGTCTACCAAAAACAGTTCTGTATATCTTCGTCTTTTTGCAAAAGCGTCGTGTGCATTTCCTGTGGTGTCCTCATAAAGTTGGGCCACCCACCTACGATGACTTCATACCAATCAATTAAACACGAGTTTTTCGGGTAGGATGGCCATAAGCGCCATCGCGCCTCCAAAATCAACCACTTTCATAAAGAAACGTATTAAGTCGTATAAATATTTTAAAAATATTTACTTGTATACCGAAAAAATCCTTTTCGTACCGTACCTGTAATACTTTGTGAACTGTATCAGAACAAACAAAACAACTCATTCATATTGTCTAGTCCAAAATTCAGCTACGTTAGAAGAGAAGAAAAAGGTAACCTTGTATCTATGTAGCAAAGAGATCATAGTTCTATGGGATCTGTGGACAGCTCCTTGAATTGTACATACATTCATAATAGCGTAGGTCTATTTTGATAATAAACTTACACGTTAGCTATGTGAAATTAGCGCACGGTTCAATCACCGTGCCAACAAGCTTCCCTTAAGCACAGTTTTGAGGTGAAATAAAAATGCTGCAGAAGGAGGACGAAGTCACTTGATTTGTAACAATGTCAACTTGGATATACCTACCTAATTATCAGTGAATGCCCTTCGGCTTCGTGTTGAGAGGCAACTTTTTAGCACCGTCAGAGGCTCACTTTTTAAGGGTTAACCGTATACATGTAAATATGTATGCCAAACGCAGGTCTCAAAATTGGACGATAAAGTGTACAAACTTTTTTTCGTAAGCAACTCCCATTATTGACAGTCAACTTTCACTTTGCGTCTCTCTCTTGTGTGTATGCATGTGTGTGTGTCTGGAAATATGTGCGTCTTGGAATGAGTGCCAGCCCAAGCGGAAGTTAAGCGCAAAGTAATTTTAGTCGTGTAGTTTTGCTTTTGTGAAGACATGTATACAAATGACTTTTCGCAAGATGGCAGGTTTTCGTTGCGGTTCTCCTCCATTGGTTAATATCAGTACAGTTCGCATTCCATCAAAAATCTATTTATCACTGTAAGTGATCAAACGGGTGCCTACTACCATAGCACATGTCTGAACTCCTTCGCCAGAATTATTTAGCTCGATGGAAGGAGACAACGGCGACGAAGTGTGTTTTGATACTGGAGAACTGAACCACTGTGAGAGTTGGAGAGGATTGGTATTTAATAAGCAAACAACGATTGACATCAATCACATACATGCTCTTTTGAAGTGGGCGAGTGATCAGCAGCATTTGGTTCCCACACATTCGTAGAAATGTTTTTCGCAAAATCAGGGTGAGCAAATGGAGAGATGGGTGTACTTGCTTAATGATTGCAGATATTTTTAGGACTTTCTCGATATTGTGCTAAATGTTACTAATGTCTTTTAATTATTGGAGTAAACTGTCAAAGTTTTTTTTGCAACAAATGTTTGTCTACTTAAAGATTTTCTCATTCGATTTGTAAAGTTTTAATAAATAAGGTTTGTAGTTCCATGGACTCACGTGGATTCGGGTTATTAATTAGGTGTATGAGTTTTCATAATACTAGATTTAATGAGGCTTTTGTACATTTGAACGGATTACGAAAAAATTCGAGGCAAATGAATTTCTGCCTAACGTATAATGTATGTACAAGCAAAGGTCTTTGTAAACATGGGTTTGTAAAAGCATGGGTATGATGAACGCCGAGATAGAGTAGTCCAGGGCACTCGACCGGCAACGTGATTCAACTTCAACATCCCTCTTTTGATGTCTGTTTATGGAATAATTTTTTACGTACCTATGCAGATAAAGAAGTATGTAAATGTCTGACAAAAACATGCCTGGATCCGTTTTCTTGCAGCGTCAAATTGCCCATCTCTTCCGAACAATGAAAGGCCTTTGCTTGTGTATGTCTATGAATTGTAAAGATTTTTTGTGCGTAAAGCGCATACGATATTATGCAATTGAAGGTTCGCTCCTTGTGAACATGGTTATAATTGATTATTGGTGCTAAAACATTGTTTGCTCATTGAAAGACCCTATTACATGCTGTAAAAGTCTAAGCATATTTCTTTCCCACATGTTCTGAATTAAAAAGGTGCTGTTAAGAATTTGTTCGTAACCCTTTGGTGTCAAACTATTTAAACCTGTTTAATGTATATTCTATGTGCTAAAATGGAAAGAAAAAACGACAAATTTGTTACGGGAATGAAAAGAAATTGTAAGCAGTGTATCAAATTCTGGGATTGGGGGTAATGCGACACAGTGCCAGGACAAGAAAAATTGGTGCTTTACTCATGGATATACAGTACACGTGTATTGTAATATGCAAATGATGTGGCAACTGACTTGACAACGATGATGTTGAACTTGATCAATGACGATGAAAGTGATAAATAAAAATTGAATCAAAGAGAAACCCATGATTTTCAGAACCCTAGTCCATTAAGTTGCTCTCGTCGTCCAATTGATTCATAGCTAGAAATTAGCACATATGGACATAAGCAACAGCATCAATATTAATTGAACGCTATGTAAGTATGTTTATTTTGTTTATTCCCGTGATAATTACAAATATACATATTTGCATGTGCTCACACTATCCAGTAGTATCTATACAGCTGTAAATTTACAGGTGAAAGTGACACACCACCGTCATATATTTAAGTATTTATTCATGCAGCTTATATTTAGGGATCACCTACGAAGAAAAATGAAGGTTTTCATTTATATTTATATTATCATTAATAATAATAGCAACGTGATTCGTTTGAAAGTGGTGAGAAGAGTAAAGTAGTTTTGTATATAAATAAGGGCGACGTCTGCAGTTTAGTTGATGTAGCCATCTCGGTCATACGTGGAGGTCGAGTATTGGTTGCGGTGGTGTTGTGGCTGCTGCTGTTGCTGCTGCTGATGGTGATGATATCGGTAAGGATGGTTCGGCGGGCACTGGATCCCCTTGCACTTTCTCTTATGCTCGAGGTTGGGGCAGCTGGCCCCTCCGGTCTGAGGAGGCACCTTGATATACCTTGTTCTGTGCTTGTGGCCCCGTCCACAGGCCACACTGCACTTGGACCAGGGCGTCCACTCGCTCACCTCGCAGTCGACTGGCAGTGGCCCGTAGTTATTGTACGGGTTTGATAGAGGCGATGAGGAAGAGGAAGACAAGTGACGGGAGGACGATAATGGCTGGCTTCCTCCTTGACCATTCATGGAGCCGTAGTTCTGGTACGATGATAAGTATGGACTGGTACTCTGCTGTTGCGGCTGGTGGTGGTACCTGCTGTTCGACGTGGAGAACGGGTTCAAGTTCGAGTGGTAGGTCTTGGCGTACGAGTTCATGTGCTGGTGGTAGCCCACAATCGAGTCGGACGGGATTTCCGTGATGGAGCCACACATGTTTTCGCAGTCATCCTTTGAGTCGAAGATGTTCTGGGTGCCACCGCAGCCTCCATATGAAAACTTTTTACAGGTTTGCGTGGTCACGTCGTAGTGCCATTTTGTGTAGGTCCCGCTGCACTTGATGATGTCAACCGGCTGCGTGCACAACTCTGGTATTGCGAGCAAAAAAAGCTGTTATACGAAAGTCGGCTTTTTTAAGGCTAGCTAAGTTTATTATTACCTTGCGCAGTACATTCCGTCCCTTCACACGACTGGTCATCGTACAGGTCAACTCTGCATTCGTGGTGGGGCGGGCCACGAACGTATCTTCGCGTTCTAATTTGAATTCCCTTCCCACATGTTGCGTTGCAAGGGCCCCACTCAGTCCAGTCCGTGGTTTCACAGCCCGGCTTCACCTCTTCCACGTCCATGCAGCTGGGAAATGCACCGAGACACCTTTCAGTGTCCACCAGAATGCTTGTCTCGCAAGCGTGCGAATGTGCCATGTCAGGATAGAGGAATTCACGGAAACGGCGTTTGAAGCCTTGGCCACAGGTGACGGAGCAGCCGCCCCACGGGTGGAACTCTGACACTGCGCATGGATCCATTCCAGTTGTGTCCACTGAGTAACCACCTCCGCCCCTTGGACGACCGTAGCTCCCACGCGAGGTGTCGTAGCTACCGCCGCCACTACATTAGCAAAAACATCAAATCTTTAGGTACGTATATAACTACAACACTGGAGAGTTACGTAAAGTTTGCACATACACTCCGCCTCCACCGCATGGAACGTCGCAATGCCTTTCCCGAGTCCTCTGACGGTTGCAGCCCAAGTCCACTGCCTTTGCCTCGTTCTTATAGTTCCGGTAACTTTTTTGCACTCCGCGGCCACAGGTTGCAGCACTCGAGCAAGTGCTCCACATCGACCAGTCCGTCATCTCGCACTCGGCTAAAACACGAACTTAAAGATTCACTTTAATTGCAAAATCAGAGATATTTTACAAAATAAGGCCAATTCGAATATTTCGCTCACGCCTATCGCGGTCGTCCATGTCATCATACTGGTCGTCTTCGTCGTAATCTCCGACGCCGCCATTCAGCCTTTCCATGCGTTCAGGGCAAGACTTGTCGTATGACCTCTGCTTCGAAATACGAAGCCTGGCGAATGGCTTCACCATGTTACCGCTGGGGTCATAAAATGGACTGCGATCATCTTCTTGCCAGGTGATTCCGTGAATACGGTCTTGAGGAATTGTAGACTCCCGGGGTGACTGTCGTGGCAAAAAATTTGCGAATTTGTTCAAATTAAATGAATGTCGAGTTTATGTATTTTGCTCCAAGGAAATAATACCAGATATGTGACGCCATTGTCAGTTCCAGCATCCCAAGGGTACAACGGGATCACTTTCCCCGAAATCCAGCTGCAATTCTTGAGGCAAAGGTTGAGCCCAGACACTCCAACGAACCAGTCGGGTGATGGAGCTGCAAAAGGGAAAGAGTCATCCAAGTGTGAATACCAGCAAAATATATGATGAAGAGTTTACGCGAACGAAATTTGACAGAAACAAATCTCATGTTTTAAAGATAAATTTTTGCCGACATTTTTTACGATCGCTCTCGCATTTACAACTCACAGATGTACTACATGTATTTCATCTGCTCCGTTTTTAGAATCCATGAAATCGCTTTGGGATGTTTGCCATGTTCAAATATGTTGTTTTATTTCGACTTTAACTTTGTTCTTCTGGTAATGAAAGTGACGTCTGTACAAATTTGACGTGCGCTGCACTACGACATAAAAAATTCCGCTGGCCTTGTACACGATGGCGAGAGGATTAAATGTTTACGTTTTCCCTCTCAACTCTTCGTTTGCGTTGCAAGAATTTTATGGACATGAAAAGGCATCTTTAGCAACCTCCGTAAAAGACAAACTGTGTACCAAGTCTAATAGTATTCATTGTTCCAGATTCTCGATGCAACTTTTCCCCCTATGTGCAAGAAAAACATAAACAAGGGACGCAAGAGAGAGAGAGAGAGAGAGAAGGCAAAAAAGTAGCAGCATTCTATGTACTTACCGATTTTGGACACAAGAGAAATTAGGTTATGCTCTTTGTCTGCACGGAAGACGGCAAAAGTTTTGTGTCCGTAAAAGTTGGGATGTCGGAGTCCGCGTGCTTTAATGATTGTCCTGATACTTCCACTCTGTTTTTAATGTTTTTTAAAGAAAAATAAATAAAATATAGAATGTGAGCACTGCGACTTGAACTATTTTGGCATGTTTTGCCGGGAAGACCATCATTATCATCATCAACAAAGCTACAGCAGCATCAAGCACTGTGTGGCATTCACATAAAAAAAGAAAGACAAAAGGGTTAAAACGAAGAATGATAAGGGACAGAGAGTAGAAGAAAAAACTTTGATCATTAGACAATCGCTTTATACCCTCTGTAAGAAAAAAGTACATATCTTGAATCGAGAGAAAGGACGAGTAGAAATAAAATTATTTAGGAAATTAGACGAAGAGAGAGAGAGAGAGAGCGAAATGGTTTGATGGAATCACCAAACTGGAATGGGTTGTGAAGGGGAAGCTATGTATTATGTATGTACACAAGATGAAATCATGGCACATAAAGATGCATGCTGATGTCAGCAATACTAATTTCAATCAGGGATGGCGAACATAAGGGGGAAATGGAGGCCGGAGCAAGTCAGTTGTAATAATATACATATTTCAAGGCTTCATATTTCTCCTCCGAATGCCAAACGATAATGCAGTTTAGAAATCATAATATGCAGGACATAAGCCTGTCTCCATGCCTTCCCGTCTTTTCTTCCCTCGAAGAACATAAAAAAAGAAGGAGCTCGAAAGGGACAAACTGACAAGCATCCAATTCAACCACTAACTTAAGCAAACAGAGAAGAGAAGAAAGAATGGATTTTTTTGCGGACTCGAAAGCAAAAATAAAGGATGGGAATAGTATAGGAGAAGATTAACAAAAGCAGGCATATTGTGCGACAAAGAAATGAAGAGAAAGAAAAGAGAGAACAGACCTCAGCTTTAAGCTCACTTTCAAGATCTTTTGAGTCACCGTTCTCAGCAATCTGTTTCACTCCTTCCGAAGCAATCCCATCTTTCTTCCAAAAGCGGAAATCGGGTGAATGCGAAGCACCAATGATGTCACTAAAGTGAGCACTCCAAGCATCCGCTGGAAAATCTTTGGGATGAGTGAGGGCCGACCACAGTCCTTCAAACGTCAACTGGAAATAAAAAGTAAACAAAAAAACCGACTTGAGTTGACGAGTTCTCTGGAGACCTAGACTGGAGACAAAAAAAACTACATTTGTTATGAGGTGGGGTAAAGGAGAGTTGTGAAAAGATGAAAAGTTAGATGATGAAGACTCTCCAAATGAAAGGCATATAAGAGAGTTAACCTAATGCTCCAACTAGTCAATCAGTCCGAGTTTACTCTCTCTTTTGTCCTTTTTTTGTCAGAGAAAGCATTCATTTCAAAGATTGTCTTGGATTTCACCGTTAGAGCAACTTGCCAAAGTAAATACATATTTTCGATAATGGGTTCGTGACGTTTGTCTTGCTTTGGGGTAACGCTAGCCTGGTCTTAATTGTTATTAAATTATGCAAGAGTGAGGCGGTGGAATGCACAAGAAAGGGAGGATCGCTGAACCAGTGAAGTAGATTCGCTTCCACACTAACGACCTATCTAAACTTGTGGATGTTTGGTAATTTTTAAGCCAAGTTACAGACGGACTTACGCGCATCTCTACTTTATGTACATGAAAGCCATTGTTAGCGTCTGGAATAGTTAAACATATTGCAGGTACTTACTTTATACAATCAATTTTGAACAAAGATACAATTATAAAATCACTTCAAGTTAAACTTTGATGTATAGCTGATTTAGTTGATATTGAGCGATCCAAGAATGCGCAAAGAAAAACTATTCTTGAGTTTTCCCAACTACTGATATATTTTTTAAATCGATGAAAGCTTAAAAACTTATGTACTGATAACATATACCGATATCTCTGCATTTTTGAAAGTCATTGGCACGTGAAACCCCTTACTTGTGACTGGGAGACTGACACCACAGATTTTTCTTCCGTGTGCATAGAGTTGAGGCCCTCATGATGAAATTTTAAACAAGAGAAACCCCGAAACGAAGTGGAAGCAAGTCACAGAGTCTCTAACAATCTCTTCTGCTTACATTATCAGCAAGGGTAGTCCATTTTTTGCCATTCTTGTGAATGTTGGTCGATTTCGCATGCATTCCCGATGAGAGCGCAAGGCTTTAATGTAATTGCTCTAAATAAGAAATGAGGCCATTACGGTTCAATTGAGCGACTTACTTCGTATTTGGCCTCATCACAGGCACAACACGGCTCACTCGTTTCCCCCTCGTCCGGCCCGACATCCGTCTCTGGACAAAGTGTTTTTGTCAGTTCCCCATCGTCCATAAACCACTGGCCCTTGTTCTTGATGATGGTTGCCCTAAGTTGAAGAGAAAGAAATTGGCCATGAAATCAGTAGGGTATTATGAGACTCAAAAATATGCATGAAATGCATAAAAATCTTGTGTTCCGATTATTCTTTGCATTCTGTGAGAAAGTTTCACTTGACAAAGGATATCTCATTTCAAATGGTAAAGCGATTGGGCGCCTATGGAGAATGTGTGTAGTAGGGAAAGGCAGAAAGCTTCCCAGAAACGCCCATCCAATAAATCTTGTGCAGCTCTCTTGCTTCACTGCGGCGAAAAGTTTTGCAAGTAGTAAATATTAGTAAAATAGATATCTCCCGGAGGTGCGACGCTCTCGCACTTTCTCTGATTTCATAAACTCAGCAAACCAGTTGACTCACCTGTGACCGTGATGGATAATGAGAAAAGCCGGGTCTCATTACATACGCATTGTTTTTTGCTACAAAATGAGATACACATAAAAAGGCTCTTTGTTCCCTCGCCTCCCCAAAGTCAAAACTTTTACTCCCTGTTTAGATTTACAACAGCGGAAAGCTTTATAGTGCCTGCTTTCATATGTCCCACCGACTTTCTCATTTTTTCATATTAATATAACGTTTCTGTGCATATTAAAAGGAAACTTTTCCATTTTCCCCTGTTGTGTTCCGGTTTGAAAAGCAGAAACTTTTTCCACGCCACGCTACATGCTCATAAATCCAGCCGCTTCTCAAATAGTTTTACTTTCAGTCAGATGAAGCTTTAAAGCCCCTACGAGACTAATCTCTCTCCCTTCTTCTACTCTTACGTAATGATTCTGACTGACAGTAGTGACAGTGAGAAAATGGTTCATTTCACATATAAAAAAACTTTTCATTCTACCTGTTTATGTTTATATAGAATAGACCACCACCTTATTAGGGAAATGTAGCAAGCCAATGTTTTCTTTCGCGGTCTTCCACTTCACAAGACTATCGTAATAGAGAGAGGAAAGGAAACTTTTTTCTTCTTCCTCTGAAACTCCCACGTTCCATGTTCCATCGTTCCACCAAAAGTTTACATTTGCGGAGAAAGAATGAAGCATTGACTGTCTAAAAGCGTGTTTATTTAGCAAAGTGTAAAAAAATGGTGAAGCTTGCCTTGGCATAAATTTGTTGTTTTATGAGGGACTTAAAATCTGGGATAGAGGAGAAACTTTTATTTTTTTCTCTGTCATGTTCCTGAATAAATAAATGGTGCATGTTTTCCCTCCATCCATTTCAAAGACTCGAAACACTCAAACTCCTGTCACAGGTTGGCAGCCATAGGTATGATAATAACAGGATTTATGGAGGGTGACAGAGAAACACAAACTCGGGCCTGAGGAAATCCAGCACTGCTGCTTATTACAGGGAAACCAAACATAAATGAAGTGACTTTCTTCTGTAAACTCTATCCATTCTTTCCCATTTCCTCTGATTCTCAAAACGGTGGTGATTCGGGTGACAGGACGATGATGTGCTGTCCCTTTGCGAGGGTGATAGCGGTAACAGCTCTTGTCTTGAAGTTATTCACGAAAGAAAAATAAACAGGAGGAAGGAGAGAAGGCTACTCAAGCACAACTTTGAGATGCTTTCCCAAACGCTTGGGAAATTCATACACACTAGCAGCCCGGATGGGGAAATTTTCTGAAATTTATTAAGGTCTCCAGAAACGATGAAACCCCATTTTCAAATACCTGAGGTAATTTTCGGTTGTCTTTAACTAACCTATTTTGTAACAGAAATTCCAAACCCGGCACCGTTTCTTACAATATCAAAACTTTGGCAGTAAACCTTTTTGTAGAAAATTTTTGTAGAATATTTTTCTCCCTGTAATCTAATCAACTTCTTTTCTACATAAACCAACCAATTTTGATCGCAAAAAACCAAGCCAACTTTTTCCCCAGAAAAATAACCAATTTCCACCCGCATAAGCCAACCGCGTTCATTCGTGTATTACCGAATCTGACTTTTCTTATTCACTGCATATTAAACACTCTATATGCATCAGAAATACTGTAAACCTAATCGTGTCATGAGATTAGTAATTTGCATATATGAAACAATTCAAAAGAGCCCATAAGTCCCATTATAAATAAATAGATGCTTTCGTCAAACTCCAAATCGAACACCTTTTTGCACATTTAAGGCGTAAGGGCTTTTCAACTTCAGGATACTTCAACCATCTCCCTACAACACTCTAAGCCATGGCGGCGTACACGTTAGCGAATTATATTCTAGATTTCGGGAGAGTCACAATTATGTTTTTAGTCTCCGGCCACAGAACAACACCGCGAAAGCCGAAAATCCCCAAACATTCGTGTACCCAAGAAGATGGGAAGGAATTAAAAGAGGATTTATGACCGTCTGCTTTTCAAAGGCGAAAGGCTGCTTATGCGATTTTCTAGTAAGATGAGCCTCATTTAATTTTATGCGCCCTTTTACCTATAAAGGCCAATGTAGGGAATGGGTTTCGGCAAAGGCTTATTTAAATTCCTCCACTCAACTTTCCTCAGCGAGTGTTTGCGGCTGCACAAGCTTTGTCGAGGTAAGCGTAAGCTAATGAGGGTAAGCTCCACGGAAAAACGATTTCCACAGGAGACAAAGACAAATAGCCTTCTTACTTATTACCTATTCCGTGTGTTTTAAAGAAAAAATCTTTAAAAATTGCAATACGAGTTTCTCATTCATTCGAAGAAGTAAATTGGAAACTTCCCTGCACGGACTTCATTCTCTCCCCATACAAGAAATCGCAGAAGAGAAATATTTTCTAGGGGAAGAATATAAAACAAAACCAAAATTGGGAAGAGAGCTGCACAAGAACGTATGCATGTATGTGTGGGTACACGTTAAAAGTATGTCTAGAAAAGATTACCAGTTGTTGGACTAGGAATGAAAACCGGAGCCAAGAAGTGGAAAGATTTAATTGGCTGTTGCCTCCTGTCTTATTTCAAGTTTTTTCTGCAGTGCCGACTTATTTAAGTCTTTGTCTGACAAAGAAACTGCCATTTCGTGTACCACAGGCGTAGGCAGTTGGTTGTTGGTTCCCTTCATCTTCCTCTTCATCTTGTCACAATAAAATCTCCTAATTCTGGCCAGCCTCATGGGCTGGGAACTCACATGAGAATTTCACCTCTCCTAAATAATAGCATTTCTGTGTTGGCCAGTGTCACACGAGCTTATCTAATTTACAACAAGGCAACTTTCACAGCGACACAATTTATGTAGTAGTTTGTCCAAAGAAGAAAAAACGGCTTCCCAAATACGAAAATGTTCAAATTTCACTCCTGAGATTTTCCACTACAATTTTTCCTCACTTTTGTGTACCATTCAATTTTGAGGCAGTTGGCAACATCTGAAAACATTACAAGGGAGCGGAACATTTGACTCAAACGAGGAGTCGGTGGGCTTTTTGGATGGTGAAGAGCGAGCGGAGAGGAAGCAGAGCCAGATGTCTTAAATTTCCAGTGGGAAAAAGTACACAGTTTTACAAGATTTCAACCTGGACGGTTACAACTAACACATTAATTCAAATATCGCTTTTAGAATATTTTTCCAGGTCAGATACATGTGCACTGACCATTGGAGGACTAATTGTAATTTTGCCAAAATGAACCAATGCTTGAATTTTAAAACAACACATTGCGTGCATTCTTAGCATAATGGAAATTGTGTAGCAAAATTCAACCCAAAATTGTAATAACATCAGTAAGAAAAAGCAGGGATCAAAATTCCCTAGAATTTGTATTGGACCCAGAGATATTCGACTGACTCTTTCAAAATACTTCTCCGAAGAAATCAAATCCTAAAGCCTCCCATCGTCCGTCACTTTTTCTCCCATGTCGTTCCGAAGCTCTCCAGAGCCCCGTAAAAATGTACAAAAATAAATTCCAATCCAGCGTATCTACATACTTGAGAGTTGCGAGGAGAAAGTGCAAGAGAATCTTAACATAAGGTCACGACATGAGCAATTGCAACAGAACAGAAAATGAACTGCCGTCAACGTATCTACTCCAGAATGAAATGCGGGAAGACGACGGGCGTCGTGGAACTCTTGCACAACGCCACAAAAGCCAACTGGAAAACCTGACTGCGTCTCAGCTTCGAAGGGGGACAAGGGCATCACTTGGCGATGTGTGACACAAATGCCAGTATTTGGATGCAATACAATGCAACATTCCTACAATTTCTGGCTGCTTTCTCATTGCAAACTTGATTCATTTTAGAAAATTCTTTCAGTACGAGTTAGTGTGAGAAGGTGTCCAAGACTTGCCTGAAGCTGACACATCCAGCGGTTGCAGGTGGTGCGGTCCACCGAACTTGTACTTCGGCCTTGGGCAGCTCTGAGGCATGTTTCACGGCATGTGGGCAATACTCGGAGAATCTGGCCAGGGAGTCCCCAACCAACTGAAAGCTTCCTGCGGATGTCTCAGGTGACAAGCCATCCGCCGGCTCAGCTACCAACAAGAAGCCCGAAAACTTCTTCACCGTGTACTGGTCGCCGGGGCCTTGGAGTCGAACTAAAAATTACAACAGATTAATGAGAGTTTGAAACAGCTTTAGGCAAAATTACCATATTATGCATAATCTTCTGGGTGGGAAACCAGAGCATCTGATGGCCATTTTTAGGGAGCTAAATAACCACAACCGTACTTCTGGAGCTGTCCAAAATACACAGAAAATGGCAAAAGTATTTTGGAAGTAAAATGATGTAGCATCTTTTAAGCATGCTTTTTCCCTGCAGCATTTACCCTCTCATTTCCTCCCTGTTTTATCCAGAGAGGAGGGAGAGAAAACATGGGAAATCATGTTCACGCCAACACCGTCATCATCATCACCTCCACATTCTCATCACACTTTGCAAGTCCATTCCGCAGGCGACATTTTGTGCACTGTATTATGTCGTGTGGAATCCAGCCAAGACACGCCAAGCACAGGGTGTCCAACATGAACTACGACGATGGGAGCAGAGAAATGAGGAAATAAAATAGGGAGTCAAAACTTTTACCTTCAGCCCTACCCTTACGTGTTCTCCTGAATGTTTACTACTGTGAGCACATTAAAGGCATTAAAAAATTATCGAGATCCATGATGTACACATGTTCATGACTTTCGAGTTTCTGAATCACATCAAACCAAAGCAAATTTTATACGTGTGATCGGGTCGAGCGCAGAGTTCAAAATCGCTCCACACGTACACATATATATATATTTACAAATAATGTTCTACGAGCCATTTCACAAGCTTATGCGTCAAGCATCATTTCACAAACAACCTTTTCTTAACGATTTGCCGCGCAAAAAGTTTAAAACGTCTCTGAAAGTCGGGCCTGTCAGAAGGGGCAACTCCGGCAGGCGAAAT